>RJWM01011199.1:0-60558 GCA_004363535.1 Dasyprocta punctata | reverse complement strand
TACCAGTGCTAGCGAATGAATGACAAGATAACATTTTTGATTATTTTAATTAATTGCAGTTCATTTTTTTTAAAGATGCACTGAAGTGAGAGCATGCGCTCTATTCTTTTTTCTTCTTCTTCTTTTCCATTCTTAGTTTATTTGTTCACTCACCCAGTCATCACAGAATGATCAGAGACAGGGTGATGTGTTTAAATGTGCTGTCAGGCAAATCAACCTTTTGCTAGGTACTATGACCTTGGCCAGGTCACGTCACCTTTTTGAATTTCGGTTTTGCAGTAATAAAATGCAAACCGTAACGCCTGTTTTGGAGGTGACTGAAAGGACTAAACTAAGTAACATAGGTGCCGCTCCCTGTCCTTGACACTGTCCCGGAATTGTCAGATTATTCTGTAAATGTGAGACATAGAGGTTTTCTTTCTGCTGCTGAGCTTTCCTCGTCAAACTCAGGAAGGGCCAAGTCAGTTGACTCCCCTCAATCAAGGACAAGCACCCCATTTCCCTGGCTGCTATCACTAGGAGAACACCCTGGGCTTGGAAATGTACCAACTGCTCCCGAGGGGTCACCTTGGAAACACAGACTTGCTACTGGGACCCATAGGTCCTACCCCTCCCTGCTGTGTTGTCTTGGTTTGAACCTACTTCATCCAGTGGCTGAGTTTTCCTCCCACTCCTGGGGCCCTGATGCAGGAGGACATGTCCTGCTATGCCACCTCCGCCCTAGAGCCATCAGCTCCCCTCCCTCCCCCCGCATCTGGGCCATCCAGATGTGCTGGCCTGCCCTCGGGCGCTTTCAGGACATGCACTCCCCTGCAGCTGTCCAGGCTTTCTAAGAGTCTTCATTCCTTTTGTGGCTCTCAGATTTCCCAAAATCTCACGCATTTCATTACTCCAAACCGCACCATCCAACGTCCCATCCCAGGATAATCCACTCCCCAGGCAGGAGTCTGCGCACGTGGCTTCATCTCTCAGCCGCTCCACCTTCATTGGCTCAGAATTCCTGGCTCCGCCTCCTCCTCGTCAGCTGCCTGTCAATGACAGGACGCAGCCAAAGCAGACACACCAACTACTCTGCTTTGGGACAGCTTTTTGTAAATAAGCCTTTCCATGTCTGCAACAGCAGTTCTTGTTTTTATTTCAAGGCATGCAACTCATTGCTCACTTATTAGTTTCTTTTTCTTCTAGACGTATCTTAAGACCTTACGAAGTCGCTTTCCGATCTGAAATACGTGTTATGTAGATTATCATAAAATAACGACTTTTCCCCAAAAGACATAAATTTGAGGAGGACACAGATTCTTGCACTAGTTACTAACCTCTCTGGGCTTCAGTTTCTTTATTTGACAAGCTGAAATTATAATATCTATTCTCTGTATCTTTCAAAATAACTGTAAGGATCTCCTGAGACATTATATGAACATATGGTTTTTTAATAAAGCAATAACACACATAAGTGCTAATAATTATTATTAATTTGACCACTACTGAATATGAACATTAAGTTGTATAATTATCCCAAAAGACACCTATGTCTTATTCTTCTTTACATGAATATTTTAGAAGAGTTTATACTATTGCAGGACCCATTTTTTTTCTATTTTAGCATGCTTGATACTGAAATGCATCATATAGTCTATGGAGTATCAGATTTAGTAATAGGTTTTTGTTTTTGTTTTTGTTTTGGTACCAGGAATCACGACCTGGCGCTTACCAGGCAAGTGCCTGAGCCCCTGAGCTATATCCCTGGCACCCTGGAGTATCAGATTTAAAGACACTTTCTTGTCAGTATAAAAAATAAAAAGGGGACTTGCATTGGTTTTCCATCTGGTAAAATGTAGTATTTTATCTTATAAGAAAGCTGAATAAGTCTAAAAGTAGGAGCACTTTATTTATTCCAAAATGGAACTTGATTAATTAAGTGGGGATCAAGGTTCAACAACTCAGCAATGTGTCTGAGACTTTCAGAACAGAGGTTACTACCTTGACTCATACAACCTGAAAAAGGTTTCCTCTGGAAAAAGCTTTTAAAGGCCTGTAGTTCATTATAGCTTTAGCATGCAGACCTCCTAGAACTTCTGTGACCCTGGTTCAGCTGAGTGTGAGGAAATCTAAGGAGAAAAAAAGGTCAGCACGAACATAGCTCAGTTCCAGAGGACCTAGAAGACAGATAAGTGTCTTTCTGTGTCCATGAGCCAATTTCGGAGAGTTTAGTTCTTATCAGAGGAGACATTTTTATAGTTTTGTGTATGACTAACTGTACGGCACTTAGGTTTGTTTTCTTATCCTAAAATATCTAATGAACAGAAGAAAGGCAGCTTTCCAAAATGCTACTGCGTTTTCATCCCAGAGATATTTATGGTTGTCATACTTAAAAAGTATTGGGTTTCCAATCTTCCTGCTCACATTTTTGTGGCTTTTAAGGTATTCATATTCATTATCCTTATTCCTTACGTATCTATTATCGTTCCCATTTTACAGATGAAAAAACTCAAGGAAGTGAAGCAATTCATCCAGGGCCACACAGTGAATGCAAACAAGTTAGTGTTGGAATTCATTCATTCTTTTGGGGTCACACTCACCCAGAAACCTATTGCTTCTAGCACTGTCCTAGGCCATAGAAACCTAGTCCATAAACTGTTTGTCTAAACGATAGGAAGCTTTTCTCTTGTTATCTTTTCCGACCTTCCCCACTTCTCTGATTATGACCTGGACAGATGTCTTAGTCACAGTTTCCTCCTTGCTGGGACAAAATACCCAACACCCATACCTTAAAGGAGAAAAGGTTTCTTTTGGCTCACAGTTCCAGAGGTTTCAGTCCATGGTCAGCTGGCTCCAACACAGAACCGGCACGGTGAAAGGGCCTGGTGGAGGAAAGCTGCTCGTGACGCAGCAGGCTGGAAGCAGAGAGAGAAAGGAGGAGCCAGGGAGGGAGACAGACTCTTCCAGGTCACGCCTTAGTGACCGACTCTTCCCACCAGACCACACCTCCCAGCAGCACACTCAGCTGCTGAACTGAGCGTGCACAAACCCACCAATGAGTGCAGTGTCCCATGACCCAGTCGCCCTCCAAATGCGGAGGCTCTGTGTACCATTTGAGATCCGCAACACAAGCAGAGCAAAGCTGTGTGCAGCCCAGCGCTCTCTGACCCCAGCTGCTGACCTCCACAGTCCTCATTCTTCTTGGATGCATAGGAATTGGCAAAAGATTCTTCAGAAATCTCCAAATACAGACATAGTTCCCATAGCAGTTCGTTTCTCCCTCAGGTTTCTGTGAATCAGAATGTGGCCTTTGAGGTTCAGTCACTGAGAAGGCAGGCTGCTGACTTTTTGTCCATGGTGGCCTGGGGGCTGCAGGCTCCTCCAGAACAGAGATGAGTCCCAGGACAGAGAGCTGTGGGGTAACTCTAGCTCAGAAACGATGGGAGTGGCCTGGTGTGGTGGCACACACCTGTAATTCCCCAGCTACCTGAAAGGCTGAGGCAGGAGGATCGCAAGTGCAAGACCAGCTTGGGCAACTTAGCAACACCCTGCCTCAAACATAAAATAGAATAAGATAGAAAAGAAGGCCGGGGATACAGCTTAGTGGTAGAGGACTTGCCTAGCTATAAGCCCCTGTGATTTAATCTCCAATATCCATATATATATATATATATATATATATATATATATATATATATAATAAGGGAATAGACGTTAAGAATTTAAGTTTTTTATTATTTCTGTCTCTGCATTATCAACATACAGTGTAATCAGACATTAGCGTCTCCTTGGGAAGCCAAAGCTATCCATGATTGAGGGGCATCCGCAGAGCGGGTGAGGGCTGGAAGAAGGAAAGAGTTTTCTTAAATCAGGCTCAGTAAGCACTTGCTGTGGGCTTGTGAGTATCGTGTTACATAATCTACACAGAACTCCAGCGGGTAGCAAAGTAAGGCACAGAGAAGTCAACTCATTTGCCTGAGGAGGGGCCCACTAACTGGTCCTGAAGGCGCTCAACCAGCCTTTCAGCACCGCTGCATTCCTGAGGCCAGCGAGCCTTCGGGGTAGCCGGAGAGAGGAGCCGAGGCCACAGGCACAGGTGGTGTGTACAAAACACCACTGGGTGGGGATACGAGTGAGAACTTAGCCGGATCACGGGATCAGGGGTTGGCTGTTTCCCTGGGGGTCACACAGCCTCTCTCAGCATCAGACAGCTCTCCCTTGTAGCCGAAAACCAGTCATGGACGACACATAATAAAAGCCATAGCAGTGTGCCAATGAAACTTTATCTCTAAAAAGAGAGGCAGGGCCAGAGTTAGTCTACAAGCTATCATTTGCTGGGCCCTCATGCAGATGGTGCATATAAAGTGTGATAGAAAACTATAGTGAGTATTTAAATTGTTAAAATCTTATTACTGTAAAAGACATGACTGCTTGGCAAGCTTGAGGTCCTGAGTTCAATTCCCAGTCCCCCCGCCAAAAAAAGACACGAATCCCCCTCAAAACACGCCTCACTTCAAGCACATTTATCCCATTATCCTTGCCATTCTCTGAGTCAGCTCTGGAAGACTTCTTTCCTGATTGCCTTTAGCTGCGCTGTCCTAGCTCAGCATCCTGAAGGTATTTAAAATGTTCACTTTTTGTGATCCTTTTGACTTTGGGGAAGAGCTAGAAGCTGCACAGGGGCTCGTCCAGTGAGTCAAGCAGATGAGAACACAGCGTCCTGTTTTAATGACCCACTGGATGGCACTCAGTGGCAGCACCTGCTGTGTTTTTCATCGTACCTCTGAAAGACCCTCACAAGAGAGGACTTCCAGAATTGCTTCAGAATGTGGCAAGAATGATGGGATAAGCGTGTTCAAAGGAAGGAGGAGTATTCTGAGGGAAATTCATGGCAACATGTTGTAATATTATTATAATATTTTTTAAACTTAAACATTCTCTATATATTTTGATCACATCCCATACCTTAGATTTCACAAAGATCAATTTAGGCTGCAGCTGTTACAGGGAGCGCTGGGAGAAGTGGGCTCGACTTAGCAGGAGAATTTAAAATGAGCTCACAGGACCTGCATGCCCACCCCCGCCCCTGCGTCTCTTCTCTCTTCCCTGTCACTTCGCTTGGTGCTCCATCACTGGGCTGGCACTTCATCCCTGGGTCTTCAGGACACCAAGCTTGTTTTTGTTCCTTGAGCCTCCTGCCTGGAAACTCTGCCCCCACCTCTTCCCAGCCCGGCTCCTTTGTCATCATTGCTCTTCCTGGATGCCACCCCTGCCGTCCCCAAGTGCCCACATTACAGCAACCCCACCCACCGCTCTGCCCCATCTTATCTTCCTCCTAGCATGCATGCTTTCTGAAGCTACCCTGCTCCTTTCTTGCTGTGCCTGTCTACTGTCTATCGCTTCCAGTTCTGCTCTAGGATATAAACTCCATAGAATGGGATCAGTCTTTGTACTCCTCAGTGTGGGACACAAACAACCAAAAACACTTGCAGAACTAAGGGAAGAAAGGAGGGAGGAAGGAGGAGACGGAGGCATGCCCCCTCCGATGGGGGTCTATTCCCCGCCCCGCCAATTCTGTGGTGGGGAGACCGTGGCCCTCTACGAATGACCCATCAGTCCACACTCTTGGCATCATTTCATTTAAGAAGCCATCATCCAGGAACACCAGGGTGATACCACTTGATCACAGTCATTCCTTCCCCAGTGTGGTCCCTTGGACTTGTGAAGAATGCTGGCTTAGTTACTTTTCTCTCGTTGCTGAGACAAAATACCCGACAGCCAGAAGAAAGAAAGAGATGTTTATTTAGCTCACTGTTTGTGGAGGTTTCAGTCTAGGGGGTTAGCACCCACACCATCTCTGTACCTTCCTCTTACAAAGTGAGGACCCTGGCTCCCTGCTGAATCACCTAGCTAAATTTTAAACTTCTTAAATTGACATGGTGAACAACATCTTAGAGCTCTAAGAACCAGTGCTCCGCACAGTAGGATGCAGAACAGCTGAGTTACTTAGTTAAGCTCCTAGACTTCTCAAGTTGACACAATGTATCAACCGTAACAGATGCCACCGGGTTTAAGCCATAGACCTGCTGTGTCTGAAATAATAAATGTTCACGATTCCTCATTTTATCAAAAATAAAGCTCTCTCTTAGAGTATTAGTGCCTAAGCATAAGCATTAAAAAACAAACAACCATTATTTCCTAATTCATAGCTGTTGCAAAACTTCACCTGTATTGGACTGCTTTTATAGCTTTTTCTTTAGCGTGTGGTGGGTCAGACTGCCTCCTAAAATACTTGCCCAAGGCAGGATCTGCCTCGTGTAACACCAATAACTGCCTGGACCCTTTCTCTCTGCCCCGCATCCCTTATTTATGAAGACTTGCAATCGCCTAAACCCCCGTCACCAATAAAAATGAAACCTTTCTCAGAGAGCTACAAGCTTAACCTTTTCTTTACATTTCTCCAAGTCCTTTCTCTCCGAATTGCAAAGACATGGCCACTTTTTGTTCAGCTTGGTCACAATAGCAACTGCTGCCATAATTACCCTTTCCTTCCGATCAAAAGGGAGGGGCGGCTCATTCTTTGGGCCCCTTACAAGGGTGTGCTTTCTTCTAAAACTATGTACCTCGGCAATTTCTCTCTTTTGCGTTGGAGTTAAAAATAAAAACGGGCTCAATTATAGCAATTTACTGGCCCTTACAGTTCAGCCATAGTGTGCTGCTTCTCCAAAGTCGTGATTTTCAGTCTTGACGTTTTTCCTAGAACCCACCTCCGTGTTATTTTCTGGGTACCTTTGTTGCCCACTACCTCCAGGTAGATGAATACCGTGTTAATATCCGTGCCCCTTCCCAACAGAAGTGACTTTGGTACAACTCCAAAGCCACTATCACTTGAAAAGGCTGTTGAATTGCAAGGTATACAGATTAAATACTTCTCAGTCGGTTCCCTTAGCAACAGTTCCAGGCTGTTTCTAGTAAAGGCCCAAATTTCTACCTTAAGCTAAACAGAAATTTTCCACGTTATTTTTTTTTTTCATAAGTAGTATTAGCTAATCAGTTTGTCATTAGTCTCTGACATCTTGCAGAGGGCACAGCAACACTCACAAACTGCCCATCAGCGGGGAGAGGTGGCAAAGGTCCGAGTCATCATCTGTGACCTTCCAGCACTGAGCTAACCGTTTAAATGTAATTAGCTGCGAAGCTAGTAACGCAGTTCTATCATGATCAGATCTGGTGATGAGTCACCTGCCAGTGGAAGGAAAACAAGACTGTTCTCCGCGTTTATCATCTCCCAAGAAGTCCTCGTCACTGTGGTGATTTTGATGCTTTTTAGCTAAAAAGTAAACGCTCGACATTTTAGACTAGCATAATTAATAAACACCAACTGTATTGAAGGTGAAAGGTGACCAGGCGGCCAAGGCTACATTTGTTCAGTCCTGGGCGCTGAAACTCCCAGCCTAGGGAGAGAGCTGCCATCAGACAGTGGTCAGCACTCTGCCCACCAGAGCTAGGACTTGGAGCAGGTTCTGAAACCTGGCTTTCCTTATTTGTTAAGTGGGAGTAATAATAATAACGCCCCACTGCTGCACAGAACAAGTGAATTAACGTTTATAAAGCCTTTCAAACAGTGCCTGAAAACTGAGCGTGGTGGTGGTGTACAACACCTATAACCCCAGCACTCAGGAGGCTGAGACAGGAAGATCCCTAGTTCAAGGTTATGTTGGACAACATAGTGAGACTTTGTCTCAAAAAAAAAAAAAAAGACACCTAACCTGCATTCAGGAATAACAACATCAGAATTTGTTCAATTAAATAAACATACTGCATAGTGAAGCTTAGAATATTAGGTATCTTTCAGGATTAAAACCTACAAACTGCTATTTTCAAGTCCATAAATTATAGGATCTTTTCAGTCTGATGTTTCTATATATAAACTTTCAAACTATACAGAAAAATTCATACCTTAAAGTGCAAATACTAGCACTTTTTTAATGGAATATCTACCACTACTCCATAGAATACATAATATTTAAAAATCTAAGATCTGGAGTATTACTGAGCTATGAAAAAGGATGATCCTGAGGTTTTTTTAGGTAAATGGAGGCAACTTGAAACTAGACTCATAAACAAAATAAATCACTCACATTTGTAAATATCATATTGTCTCCCTAGTGTAAAAAATAAATAATAATAATAATAAACTGAAAGACTAATAAGATCCAAAATGTACAATAGATACTGTAATAATGAAAGGGAAAGAAAGTGTTCAAGAGGAAAGAACAACTGGGATAGAGGAAAGGAGAAATGGAAGAAAGGGAAAGATTTTATGTATGTAGGTATATACATAAAACTGTATGTACGTATAAGTGTGCAAGGTAGATAACTATACTACTACTTGTCTGCTAGTTCATCGAAAAGAATAGTTTGTGTTGTCATTGTTTGATCATTTTTATGCCTAGATCTTGTAACCTGAACAACTACTTCTAAGGTAACAATATGCAATATATTAACTAGTGATGATTTCTTACTATTTTTTTAAATTCTGCATTATTTCTGTCCTTTTTTCTGTTTTGCTTTTTAAAATAAAAAAAAACCTATGTCTACTGAATGTATGTTTCATGGTAGACAGTTTTCTTAACATTTTAGAGTGTAAATTCCCATATTACTAATCATAAAATTTACTAGATTATGATTTTGAAAGTTAAACTAAAAGACTTCTAATCCAGTGCTTCTGTTGTTGAGTTGTGTGTCCTTTGAAAAGTTACCTAAGCTCCCAAATGCTTGCTTTCCATCTGAGAAACATGGAAAAATGGATGGGGATGATACATTAGTGAAATAAATTCCTGCAAGCAAATTGCTTAGCATAGTTGCAGGATAAAAGTGTAATATTGGATGAAGTAACGGATAATTGGTAAGAAGACGGCATCAGAATAGTAGATACCATTTCAAGTTCTCATCACCAACCTGGCCAATCCCAGGGCGCCCTGGACACTACATCTCCATCATCACTCCCAGTAGCTCCTGTCACTAATCGCTCTTCAACTTGCTGCTGTGTTGATCTGAACTTCCTCTCAAATTTATTTACACTTTATCTTCTCTGTTATAAGTACGTCGAGGGCAAGAACCAACCTCCTTCCCTTTTTGGTCTCTTGTCATTTGCCTTGTGCTGTGATCTGGATAGATATGACAGCCACTATACATTGTTTTTCACCAAGTGGAAAAGGAATGAAATGCAGTAGGACTAAGTTGAGTCCATGTTTAAGTGGAAAATCTAAGGGGAACAGAAGAGATACTCATAAAAAAAAAAAAAGTTTTGTAAAACTGAGTATAATGCCCTGCTCAGCTTGAAAGAAATGATTGTGGCAAGAAAAAGAGAGCAGGGCACTAACAAGATTCTCTTCTGTGGGCCTCATAATGAGGGACTTAGGGCAGCACCCAGTAAAACAGGAGGAAAAGAATCACTTGGATAAGTAGTAGCTGTGCCAGGTAAGCAGAGCAACCAAAATCCAAAATGCTCACGGGAGATGTTCTCAAGCAGGGACGTATGTGTCTGTGTCTGTGTGTGTGTGTGTGTGTGTGTGTGTGTGTGTGTGTGTACAAAGGTCAGCAAATACGAAAACCAAGAAAATGCACCCATATTCCACAAGGGCAACATTGGAAGCCTTCAGATAGAAGCAGATCTATGAAGGCTGAATCTGAATGAAGAGAGGACTAGAAAGACTTAGTGACTGGGACGGGGGTGGGAGAGCAGGTGCAGCTGGTATCGACCACGAGTTAAGAGGAGAGATCGGCTGGGAGAGAGGAGAAGCCAGAAGGTCCAGGGCCCGCGTCAGGGGAGCCCAACACATTCTTGGATCTGAAACCATTAGAAATGAGTCCGGGAAAGGCCCCGCTGCGGCCGCTTCCTATCCTGTGACATTTTCGCTCCTGATGCGGCTATGGTCACCATGAGAAAACAGAAAAGTATCAGTGAATCAGAGCCCATGGTTTCCAGTTTTGTTTGTTTGTTTGTTTGTTTGTTTTTGTTTTTAACACCTCAAGTATTTTGTAGAGATCGAGACATGGGTTTGCCTGTGTAAAAAAGTATTTTCAAGCCCATCGTGGTAAAATGCTAGTATGCAAAGTGGATACCTTAACTTTTTTTATAATTATCAGTGTTTACAGTGATCACTATCCGGGGTCTCACACACACACACACACACACACACACACACACATGAGAAAAGGGCAGGAAAGAAAAACGCGGGATTTTATAAAAAGCGAGTCGTGTGTTTCATGTCTGACCAGGTTCCCCAAGATGAGTGGACGGGGTACACCCCTCGAGGGAAAGACGACGAGATTCCCTGCCGGCGCATGCGCAGCGGGAGCTACATCAAGGCCATGGGCGACGAGGACAGCGGGGACTCGGACACAAGTCCCAAGCCTTCCCCCAAAGTGGCTGCCCGGAGAGAGAGCTATCTCAAGGCCACCCAGCCGTCCCTCACCGAGCTCACCACGCTCAAGTAAGTAGTCCTCACGCGGTGCTTCCGGTCGTCCGCTCCGTGCAGCAGTCAGGCCGCGTGGCTCCGGTGGCCGGTGGGTTAGGAGGACCTCCTCCAGCGTGTCCAGGAGTGGGGCAAGCCCTGCACAGTGGGTTCATTTTGATGTTGGACCCGATTCGTGCACCCCAGTGTCTTCCAAAACAGAGGTGCCCAAGTATGCACTACATTGATCATTCACTGAACCCCTAGCTCCCAAGAAGAGGGGTCGAAAGAATCCAGAATGGATTCTGAAAAGAAATAAGATTTCTGGCTAATAAGAACCTTTCAACTATTCTAATTGTTTTCACGTGTTCCTCAACTACATGGATAAGGGAACTCTTCCTTAAAAGACTTAAATTTTTCAGGTAATTGAGTAACATAATAGAGGCAATTATTGTGGAGACGCATATAGAATATTCTCATGCCTGAAAACTGGGAGACTTATAAGGGTTTTTGATATACGCATTTGAATGTGTAATGCATGTTACAATTTGTGAGACCCTAAAAGTGGGTTTTTTTGTTCTGAAAAATGTAAGACAATATTGACAGTAAGTCATCCTTGCCTCCGTTTGTGCTATTTGTAAACAGAACAGCATTTGTAAGAATATATTGGAGTTGATTCTTTTCAGCAAGACTTGACAAATCTAAGAGTACATTAGAGCCTTAGAACATGGATCTAGAGAAAGAATCCCATTTGGACCTTAAAAATATATTATAGATAACTAGTGTTTTAAAAGTGCTTTTGATTGCATATTTTGATGAAATGTGTGTTATTTGTCCATGTGTTTATATTATTTTATAAAGTAAAATGTTCAAAAACAAAATAAACTAAAAAGACCAAAGCAGTCAGGTGAAGAAAAACAAACCAGATTGTTAATCAAGAACACTGAAAAACAGCAGCCTAGTCTATGACGGGAATTTACTTAAATAGCAAAGTACATTATATTTAAAGAAACCGGACCTGAATTTTTTTTTCCAAGGGACCATATGGAACCACTCTGGGTCGTTTTAATCAAGAATTACTGAGCCTGGGATTTAGCTCAGTGGCATAAGCACCTGCCTGGCAAGCACAAGGTCATGAGTTCGAGTCCCAGTACCAAAAAACAAAAAAGAATTACTACTATAGTGGTACAAGCCTGTAACTCAAGAGGCTGAATCAGGAGAGTTGCTACCTACTTCAAGGCCAGCCTGAACAATGTAGCAAGCCTCAGTCTCAAAATAAAATAAAATCAGGAAAGTAGCTCAGTGATTCAGCACTTGCATACCATATAGGAGCCCCTGGGTTCAACCCCCAGTGCCACAAATAATAATAATAATGATAATAATAATAATAATACCATCAATACATTAGTAAAGTAACCCATAAAAAGAAGCTTGCTTTCTTTCCTTCTGATTATTTGCTTTCCACCTTTGTGTCTTAGTTTCCTAGGACTGTCATAACAAACTATCAAAACTGGGGGGCTTGGAACAATAGAAATGTATTGTTTCACAGTTCAGGAAGCCAGAAGCCTGAGACAGAGGTGCAGACCAGGCCGTGCTGCCTCCGAACCCTGCAGAGGATGGGCCTTCCTTGCCTCTTCTAGATTCTGGTGCTTGGAGCTTGTATCAGTCGTGGTTTACTAGAGAAACAGATGTAACACAAAATATACAGCTGTGTGAGAAATTACAAGATTGGCTTACGATGGTCAGCCACAAAGTCAGATGAGGGAGCGTGCAGAGGGGTCTGCATGCTGGAGGGTGAAGGGTCCAGCCCAAGGGCCGGAGCTCACTGCAGTACCCTGTGCAAGTCCGTATCAGGAGGCCGATGGGTCTGTGACAGAACACTGAAGAATGTACGATGGAGGCTGAGTCTGTGATGAAGGCTGAAGAGTCCCAGGCAGAAGCTGAACAGTCTGTGCCAGAAGCCAGGAGACAACGTCCAAGCTGAAGGCAGAGACGGGAGCTCCCCCAGGAAGCAGCAACTGGTCTCTCCTCATTTGCCTTTTATTGCATGCAGGCTGCTCCCCTGGGGTGGGGGTAGCGCTCACACCATCTGCCTGCCCTCCTCCTCCACAGGCTGAAGATGTCACAAACTAGGGACCCTGGCCCCCTGCTGAATCACTTAGTTAAACTTCTGCCCTTCTCAAATTGACACAACGAACAGTGTCCTAGAAAGGTAAAGGCCTGTCCTCTACACCCCGGGATGGAGAGCTGCTGAGTCACTTAGTTAAGCTTCTAGACCTCTCAAATTGATACAATGTATCAACCATAACAGAGCTCCTGGCTGGCAGGGACAACCCTGCTGTCCCTCCTGTCTGCGTCTCCATGTGGCTTCTCTCATGACACCAGTCACTGCATTGGGACCTTCCTGATGGCATCGTTTTAACTTGGTTAAATCTTCTTCCAAATACCGTGCCCTGAGGCCACATTCACAGATGCTGGGAGTTAGGGTTTCAATGCATGGATTTGAAGGGCATCATTTCAACCTGCATTGTGGCCACACAGGTAAAAAAGGTGATCACACAAATAAAAATAGCAGCAAGTCTTCTTCTTTGTGCTTTAGCACAGCTAGTGTAGGCTCAGAAATTTATATCTACTCAGTCTGAAAAGAATTTGATTTGTTGAGGAGACAGTGGGCCAATGTGGTAGGAAATGACAATAGCCAAGAATCACTCTGACCGATGTCTTCTATGGACCTTAAATATCTGGCCAGTAGTGACAGCCATGGTGCCCACTGACTTCTTCTAGACCAGGGATGGGGAAACTTTTAGAGCTTTTGATGATCATGAACAGCCTGGTGCAGCACGTGTGCCATAGGTTCGCCACCACTGTCTCTAGACAATGCAAATGCAGAAAGTGATGGGCAGAAAAGTCAGGGAGACACCCGAGTTCTGCTTCCTTGTGGAAACTGGCAGAGGTTCCTTAGCCCTCGTTGTCCCAGCCTCCTCCCACAGATCCTGGGAAGCTGTCACCCGGATGTCCTGGTCACATGAGCCCAGTGCATCCCTGGGTCTGAGTGATGACAGCTACTGCTCACAGCAGTCCACAGAGAGGAGGAGAGCAGAGCTGGGAGAGAGAGGAGGAGCCAGTGGGGAAGGCAGAGGGCAGGCACAGGGCCACTGTGCTCCTCACCCTGTGCTGTGGACCGCTGTCCTCACGGCTTCCGGGGTGTGAAGAATCCACTCAAAGTCTGTCCGCGCACTTGCGTTCTCATCTGCCTTCTACACAAGATTCCTCGGCTGTCCTGGGCGGTGTCCTACAGCCGGCGTGCAGCTAGAAGCTTTGAGAGCGAAGAGGGCTGCACACAGGGAGAGTGGGGAGGCGGCGGGGCGAAGGGGCAGCTGCTTCAGACAGAAGCCACGCATCCGTGAGCTCATGGCGGTGATCCCTTCCTCCAGACTCGTGGAAATTCAAAATGGAAACCAGTTTTCTAGCGAGCATCACACAAAACTGGAAAACATTGTTCTTCACTTAGAATGGAGTTTCATCAAACTCTCTGCTGTGCCCTGGCCCGTAGCAGACAGGAGTACATCTGACCACGTTTCAATGCGTCTTCCTCTCTGTGACTGCATGGTTTATGATTCCACTGATTTCCATTCGTCTCTCCCTCACCTATTTTATGAGTTTTGTTTATTGGTACATTCTACAAGATGTGACTGAAAACTACAGGGAATGTTTACATTTTTAAAAAATATTATTATAGTACATGACACATCACCACGAACGTCCCTCACAATGCTTCCCCTTGCTCCGAACACATGTATCCCATTGCTCTCGCCACGTTCAGCAGCAGCTCTGGAGTCCTCTTCCCTGAGTCTTTCATTGTGTTGCCTCAGTGTCCTGAATCAATTCAGGACATTTGCTTTTTGTGGTCACTCTGGGGAAGAGCCAGAGTCACAAGTGCCAGATCTGGTGAAAGGCAGGTGAGGACGCACCGTCAGCCTTTTATGAGCCTGCCTTTCTTCTGGGTGACATGCAACTTCGATGCTCACTATATTTCTCATCGCACCCTGTAAAGACATAAAGAAGACTTCCAGAACTGCTTCCAAAAGTGGCAAGAATGATGGAACATTTGCAGGGCGGGGAAGGATTCTGAGGGAGGATTGATGACAGTGTCTTTACGGCCACCAACTTTTTATTTAAACATTAATGATACATGTTGATCATATCTCATCTATTAACCTTCCATCACTCAGCCACATATGATGATTAATGATTTCGGGCTTAATTGGATTTAATGAAATACACAAGGAGAAAAGGTGGCAAAAATTCAGACATGACATGACTCATAATCAATTTTGTCTTTCATTCCTTGATGGTGTTTTGACTAGAGATCATTATTTTTCTAGAAGTTTGAAGCATTTAGTCCCCAATGAGAAAAAAAGATACCCATATCCTGGAATTCTGGTTCCCCAAAAAAGAAAACTATATTTATGTTCCTACTTCTTTGACATTTAAGTCAATTTTTTCCTCCTTCCTCCTCAGCAATTCACAGCTTTAGGGATGATTCATAGCCATGAACCAAGATAACTAAAATTAGTCCAGAGAGATTAGGACAACATTTTGTTTGAGGTTTCAACTCCCATCTCCTCAGAAATCTTGGGGAGAAGCACCCCTACACTTTATGTTGTTTTTCTTTTTTGTCTTTCCTTTTCTTGTTTCCCAAGGCATCTTGACAGTTTGTTTTCGGGGGCTGGTTTTCCTCTGTTATTAATGTTAGTGGTTGAGTTGTTATTAATGTTAGGCTTTAATGTTCCAAAATCTAAGGTCAGTCAGACATTCTGGAGTTAGGAGTCTTGAAAGTGAGGTCCACCTTTGTAGCTAATTCTAAAAACTATTGTTTCTGTCTTTCTCTTCTCTTATCCCACAGGTATTAGCAATGCCCTTCACCCCATATCACTAGCTTTTCCCTTTCCTTGGTCATTAACTAACAGTAGATTTGAAGTGGCATATCACCCCAGAGTTTAATACTTTCAAAATGAGCATATGAATATGGAATAGTAAATTTTCAGGCAACTAGGGGACATGTTTTGCAGCCAGTTTCCTCAAAAGAAGTCACCACGGCTTGGCTCTGATGAAAAACTTAAGTTTTTTAGTTGGAGTTGTATTATGTGGCATTTATTCTGGCACTGAGATTACTGCCTGCTACCATGATGAATTAAAAGCAAACCAAACCCATCTTGGACCTGCCTTCAGTGTATTACAGAAGGAGTTTTTAAAATGATAGTAAGAGAGCTGACTCTTTCAAAAGGATTCTAAAGTTGAATTCCAATGTCCAGTGATCTGAGGAAAGTAACGTTTTAAAATTTCTTCATGCTGGTTTATCCCTTCACCCTGCCACTAAGAAAAAAATTTTCCCCTGAAAGAAATACTCTTTACTATTATCGGCTTTGAAATGCCTCTGAAATTGATGAGAAGGACCTCAGGCTTTTTGGGAGAGCGTTTAGCGATTTTGATAATATGTCTAACAGAGGGCTCCAGGGGGTGTCTGTTCAACCCACGATGGCTGGAAAGCAGATAGATGGTTAATCCACTTCGTTGTTTTCTTGAGTCCTAGACTCTGTCTTTTTTTTTTTTTCAGTTTGTCTTAGATAAGTTGGTGAAATACTAAATAAATGTTTTAGGTAACTGGTTTAATATCTCTGAATCTCCCAATTAGATGAGAGTCTCAGGCTTTTTGCTGGCAGGGCATCAACCGAGTGGCTTGGTCCACAGCTGTCCTTGCCCAGGACACGGCAGACAGCACTAGCAGATTCCAGCACTGATGGATCCCCCTGAGCACAGGCCAGACCTCAGACCCAATCTCAGCTCTGCGCTCTGCAGGCAGGCTCGTGGATGCCGCGTATTTGTCCCTCCAGGAATGGACTCTGAGGAGCCTTTCATCTCTAATGTGTACACTCTAAGAATGAGGCACGGAAGAAGTGGCAGTTCACAGTTTAAAGACATGAGGAAACTGCATGGGTAAATAAAATACTCTGAGAAGAGATCGAGGGGGGTGTGCTCCTTCAACTTTAATTCTGGAGAGGTTAAATGAGTTAGTTCTACATCAGGAGCCCGAAACTGCCGCCTCTTGCTGGAGTCGCTTTGTTTACCCTTGTGTGAGTTTCTTTTTCTCCCCAGACACACAGTGTCCTCTGCCTGCTCTGCACATCCTTACACCCTTCCTACCCATCAACTGTTCCTCATGCTCTTTCCCTTCCCGGAGAAAGAGGCGGGGTGGTGGAGATGGGAGTATCACTATTGTCCTTGCAAAGACGTCAACCATGTTTAAGAACATAGCAATGTACATCATCCCATCTTTGTTTGAAGTGGAATGAAATGTCCCCAGTTTCCTTTATTGTCAGTTTTCTCCAAACGCTTTCCTATTCCTCTCCTGCGTATCCCTCAGAATAACTGTAACATATAATATCAAATGCTCCATGCAACAGCAGGAAGAACAAAATAACACAACCAGACACTATGAATTGTGAACTTAGGTCCTCAGTGATTTGAATCCAACATAGTTTTTTGACCTTCTTCTATTATCCTCAACCCTTATATTTCCCTTTCTCATTTTTCAAAATGGCAAGAAGTGGAAAAGCTTTAAAACTGGGAAAGTCATTCTCTCTCACAGATAAATTATCACTTGCTCATAGGCGTGTGATCTAAATACCTTTCAAAACTCTGCTAGAAATAAGTCAGATTAAAAGGAAAAAGAACTAGTAAGAAAAATTGTCTACAATATTCTGTCCCTGATTACCATGGCCAGCTTAAAACTGGTCCTTCCTGAGGTTATAGATGTCCTCTACCAAATGATGCTGTTGTGCTTCCTCAATGTGTAATTATGCTTTAGCAAAGCTATTTTGCAAGAAAACTGGCATAGATTGAATTTTACCTACAAAGACCACAATCACAAACAAGAGAGAAATACTTGTGGGTCTTTCGGGAAGATGAAAGAATGAAAGGAAGCCTAGATACTTTGGGAGCAGTGGAATGGACAGATTAGAATGTAGAAAAGATGTTTCCATTTCACTGAGGTCCTAAGTACTGGCTACATCCTGTGTTCTCATCTGATCATCACAGTGCTGTGTGTGTGACTCTGCCCACTTTACAGTGAGGAATCCATGCCTCAGAGGGACTAGATAACCTGTCCAAGGTTACCCATCCACTACATGCAAGCACTAAAGTGTGAGTCCAAGCATTGAGGACCGAAAAAACGCAGATCTGGATAGAATGATAGACTTACTGAGACCACAATGGATGTTTTTATACGAAGGGAAAAGGAAAACCACCTGGGTGTGAACATCTGAGAAGTCTCGCCCAGGAAAAAGAGACATTCAAAGCAGATGGTAAGAGTGAGTAATGGATTTGAAGAAGCATCCATTCAGAGAAGTAGTTATGACCCAGAAGCATAAGCAGCACACTTACAGCTGGAACAGGAAGGACTTCGAGAGTCTTGGCTTTGGCATGGCCTGAGGTCAAGGAAGGAAGGAACAAATGACCAAAGAGGCCAGAGCCTCAGAAACTACTGACTAACCAAAGACACGAGAGAAGAGATGGCCTCTTAGGAGCCTAGGCTCAGCTTTCTGGGGACAAGTGGCATAACAAACCCTAGACCTGTACCTATCCTGTGGGTTATGGTGGTTGACATGATCCTTCTTTATACGACTACAGACCAGGTTTGCATAGCGCTGTGTGAACAAGGCCCTGCAATAGCAGGGATGTGAGCAATAGAAAACCACAAATGAGGATCTAGCAAAGGAAATTCCCTGTTCCCCTTAGGTGGTTACATTCATCAGCTTTCCTGTCAATGAGGCACATACCTGACACCCACTACTGAGAGGAGGACATGAGCTCATAGCTTCAAGAGATTCAGCCCATGGTTGGCAACCTCTGAGGCAGAAACATCATGGTGGAGCAAAGCTGCCTAGTCCATGGTGACCAGGAGGCAGTGCAGGGGAACAGGGCCAGAGGGGAAGGCATCGGGGATTGTATATAGTACCCAAGATCACATCACCATGACCCATGCTAGCACAACGAGGAGTGTGCTTTAGAAGTCTACTGTTCCTTAATCCAATCAAATTGACAAATCAGAATTAACTGTCACAGTATCCTGATCAGAGATGTCCCCCATTGTCCTTCAAGGAGGACTTATACTGGCAAAGAGCCTTAAGATTCCCTACCTGTCTGCTGGTTGCTATTCCTTCAGTTTAATATCAGCATTCTCTGTGAAGGTATAGACAACCAGGTAAAGAGCACACCCTAATTATAATCAGAAATTATATTCCTTTAATCACTCATTCTTTTGTACAATAGACATATTCAGTACCTACAATGTGTAAATACTGTGTAAATCACTAAAATCTAGCTTTCCAGATTTTTCACACACACGTATACACACATGTGCAATCTAAAAGACAGGCGGTACACACCTGTAATCCCAACACTTGGAAGGCTGTGACTTCAAGGCCAGCCTGAACTGCATAGCAAGACTCTGTCTCAAAAAACCAAAACAAAAACAAAAACAGCTAAAAGGCTCTACAGAGAACAAAGAAACTGCAGATCCAGAGGTGAGAGGTATGTTGGACTCTTGACTTCCAAACTCAATTCATTCCCAAAAGCTGTTTATAACTCAGGTTAATTGGAGACTCGGGCGCCTTCCACAGCCTTCGAAGTCTCTCTCCTGTACACAGGCAGATCTCAGTGTCCTCAGAGAGACACTGGCCCAGGATTTCTCGACTAATCCCCTGCAGGAAATGATGTTGTCATGTTCCTTGCAGAACTGTATCCAAGACCATCTGGAAGCACAAGCAGCTGGCATTTGGGTCCTAACTCAAGACTTTGATTGGAAGCTAAAACTAATATTCTGGTCATAACCTATCAGAGACCCCTGCAGTGGATTCCAGTCTCCTGCCCGAAGTGGTGCTGCATGGCGGGGAGAAACAGCGAGAGACAAACTGGGGTGCAGCAGGGATCTGGGATGGGCAGTTGTTCTCAGGGAACAAAAGGCCACGAGGCACCAGAACCTCAGTGGTTGTTCATCGAGGAAAACGGCCAGGAGATTGAGGCTGGATGCGCTGGACAGGTGCGAGGCTGGCAAGGCTCGTACCAGAAGAAACAAAGCGTTCTTGCAGAAAGGACCAGAACAGCCAGATTTAGGTTACAGTCAACGAGGATCCTGCTTTGTAGCCAGTTCTGAGAAGGAATTTTCCTCTGGATTCATACAGGCAGTGGAGACGGTGTCTGCCACCTTAGCCCCGTGGTATCCTGGCTTATCTATCTGAGCTCAGTTAATTAAACTGAAAGCCAATTTAGGGACATCGCCTCTCTGCAGCCTGCACTGCTCCTAAGTAAGCACAGTCACTCTTGGGTCTGGGGGAGGGTGACGTGGCGACCTCCACAACAACCCACATCATGCTGTGTCAGGCCGGTCGTACCTCAAGGGGCCACTGTATTATAGTTGATAACTGTCTTAGTTTCCTGGTGCTATAGCTGAACATCACAGACTTAGTAATCTACAAAGAACAGAGGTTTCCTTGGCTCATGGTTCTAGAGACTGGGGAGTCCTGGAGCCTGGTCCTCGCACCCCGAAAGGGCCTTCTTGTTGCACCCTCACAAGGAGGCAGAGGATGTCACGTGGGTCACAGAATGGGCACACTAGCTCGATTTCTCTTCCTCTTCCTCTTCTGAGAGAGCTGCTAATGTCACCATGGATCCCCGCCTTTACAGCCTCATCTAACCCTCATTATAACCCCCAAGACCCTGCCTCCAAATGCTGTTAACACACAACTTTGGGGAAATTCTTTCCAACACAAGAAATTTCAGGAGACACATTCCAATCACAGCTATAGCTCTGTTCGGAATTTTGTTCTGATCAGAAGAATCCACTTTACTTGACATGGAGAAGGGCTTTTCTTTGAATTGCAGGTTACACTTTTATCAGCATCCTTCCCGTTAGTAGCTTTGCTTTCATTTTATATCGTTAAAGAAATCCTCACTGCGCCCGCAGATGGCAGGACACCAGGCAGGAAGGAGAAAAGCTCTTTACAGGAAGCCGAGGCAGACATATTAGAAGCAGCCTCTAATCCTTTGTGGAAGCAAGCTGAGTATAAGTCCTCCATAAATGTGTTTTTGTAGAGGATGCACATGGAATTGCAAATTCGTCAGTGTTCCCATGGATCAAACTGGAAGAAATTAAACTGCAGCCCAAGAAATTTAGGTTACTGCAAGAGGCACTTCTAACTGCAAAGTTGTTAATTATTAAATAAATTAACTAGGGGACATTTAAGGGAACTTTTCTAGGCATCCTTTAAGACATCTTGAGTTGTATATCTCTGAGAGACCTGATCATTCTGCTTGGACATCTGAGTGGGTTGAACAAGATACCGATAGGGGATTTTTCTAGCCCAAGGAGTCTAAGACTTCAACTAAAGTTCAGCACTGGATTCTTAGCATGTCCATTGATCCTGTATTTTCAAGCTAACCATGCAGAAAGATAAAATTTCAAGGCAGCTAAATCATCTGGAACTACTGAGATACAGCTCCTCCCTTCCTAGCCCTTCCCTTTCTGTCTGTGAAATTCCCATTTTCCTGACTTGGAGATGAAGCGTCGTGGCTCGCCTCTCAGCTCTTCCAACCACAGGGCTTCCCTGTTTCTCCCTTGAATGACGTCAGCAGACCAGTTTGCCTTGCTGAGACAGAGTCCCTCCCACCTCCAACTCTTTCCACAGACATCTACCCCATGACTGAACATTGTCTCTGAATCCTGTTTTGCCTGTGTACAAAATCCACAACATAGCACTCAAAAGCGCCACGGTAAATCTCCGTTCCCCTTTGAGGTCCTCTTTCATGCTGGCCCTCTACAAGTTTTGGATGCTTCTGTCAGACTTGGACCCTAACCGTTCCAAGATTCTATTTTGTAGGCTTCAGACCTGTGCCAACCAGCACAGCCTAGATTGAGATGAGTGTAAAATGAAATCGCCCCCAAATCACAGAGGCTTCCTGCAAAAATTTGCTTGTTGCTCATTACATATCCACCTTGGGTCAGAAGAGAACACTGCTCACCAGCGTTTCCAGGAGGCCAGGTATGAATCCTTCATGTGACAAAAGGTTTTCCCAGTCGCCAAGACAAGGAAAGAGAATGGGATGAAGAGAGTCCAGATTCCAAGTGGAAGAGGCCCTCTCCTTTCCCGTACCTTTGGCAAATGCTAGAGAAACAACAATGTCCAACTCCAAAGAGGGCAGGGCAGCCCACCGTGTACCAGAATACAAACCTACAGCAGTAGCTGGCATGCAGTTGTAGTGACTACCAAAGTCCACCCTTTCGGACACTAAGCATTTAGTTCACTCTCTCTCCTGCGAGGAAAAAATGTTCATGCTTCGCCATCACAGGGAGAGAACTCGGAAGCCCTAGCCTCTCCTGACACAATATCAGCCTGAGAGTGTGTGGTCTATGGTTGATGCCCGTCAGTCCGAACAGCAGAGAATGGTAAGCAGGAATATTCACCCTGCCTGGGTGTGTGTTTGAGACATACAGACTCACAGAAAAATTATCTGCCTCCCACATGTGCAGTATATATTCGTAGAATGAGAACAAAAGCTCCCCTATGAGCTCTCCCATTCAGAAGGAAGAAGTGGGGCGGGAGCTGTCGTCACTGAGCCACGGCAGTCCTGCACCCCCAGATGTTGCAGGCTCTCTGCCGGGGAGACAGAGTATTTCTGGATTGGGCTATAATCTTGCTCCCTGGAAGCAACACAACATCCTTTGTTCTCCACGTCGCCAAGTCCCTCTCCATGGGGACACATCTGTTATTCTCCCTGACCATACCCACAACAGGTATGGGAGCATGTGTTCCTCAGGACCCCGAGAGATTTGGGGGATCTCTCCGTTACATGTCTCGTGACCTGGGCTGGTTCTTTGCGGAGTACAGCTGTCTCAAAACCACGGTCAGCTCCCTAGTGTTGACTCTGGTGAGATCCAGGTACCCATCATCAGACTCACAGGTGCCTTCTCGATGCAATTGTCAGTTTTTCTCAATTTTTTGCCTTCCCCATACCTGTCTTCCACACACTACTCACTGAGCTGAGTAAGAGAACTAAACTTATGAGCTACTTTTCTCTGAGCCATTTTGCCTGATCAGAGATATTTACTTAATTTCATCTTCATTCTAAATTCTCTGAAGCCATTCAGAGACTTAAATGATGGTGTGGGTGGCCGTGTCCTTGATTTGAACTTTGCCACATACCCTCATCACTCACTTCCCTTTGTAGGTTTACCTAGTACAAATGAGTTAGAAATCCATTGGTTTTTCAAATCCTGCAAGTCCACAAATGTCTCAACCCTCCTTCTCTTTCATTCACTGCAACTCCAGAAATGACAGAGCTCAGTTTCTACCTTGTCAAAGGTTGTCAACAGCAACCAGCACATGCCGTTAACATTGTGTTTAGCAACTACTTCTAGAGGTATGAGTTCGTTGGTTACATCATCTTCCTTCCAAGCTGCAGAAAACAGTGATTCATCTCTGTACAACAGGGATCAACACTTTTCCAGCCTCTAAAAGCAAGGACTCTGTTGCCTGCTACCAAGTGCTGGAAGCATAGTCACAGGCTTTGGATGTGCGTTGTTCTTGTTACAATAGTGCTTCATTTCTGGAACCAATTGGTGTTCCAGCTCGGATAGAATAGATTACACTCCATTCATGAACAACCCCCAAATCTCAACCGTTTATTCCTTGCTATCATCATGAATCAGCAGGAGGCTTAGCTCCCCACAGTCACTGGTACTCAGCATGGCACAGGTTCCATGTCAATAGTTGCTTCCATGACCACCAAATCACGAGGATGGAATGTAGCCAATTGAGCACTGTTTCCTGGAAGTGAGATACAGCCTTCACTCGCATCTCATTGTCAAAGCAGTGGACCTGATCATGCCTCATTCAAAGAGGCAGAGAAGTGCATGCCACCACGTGCCCAAATGGACAGCTGGAAATACTGGGCAACCAGTGCCTTGGTTGAAGCTTTTATTAATGCTGTTCCCTGCCCCTTACCTCTATAGTGCCATCGCCTCCACATTACACAGTCAGTGAGGACACAGCAGCCTAATGCTCGAGAGCATGGGCTCTGAGGCCAGACTACCCCAGTTCATGATCATGGCTCTGTCGCTTCGGGTTCAGTCTTATCACTATTCAGTGCCTCAGTTTCTTTATCAGTTGCACAGGGATATTGCTATTTTCCTATCTCAAGAGTAGTGGTGAAGATTTGAGAAGGTAACATAATGAATCACTTAATGTGGTGCCTGGCATGTATTAAATGGTTCAAAGGTGTTAGCAATTATCATCATTGCTATTTTTGGCCACCTCTGTGTGATAAGCATTGGGATATGTTAGTCTTCGGGATTCCCGGTATAATAGAACTTACAGTCTAACGGAGAGAATGCTGTAAGTGTGTTCTCATTCTTTTAACTCTTTCTCTCAAGTTTAAGCTCTCCCCAACGACCTTTCTGTCTTCCTCCTAGGAACTCACAAGCCCTGTGTTAACACTTCTCAAAGTCGTCCGACTTCCTGATGCACTTTTCTATGTCATATCCCTAATATAGAGAGAGGTCCAGACAGTGTATGAATAACATCTTTGAAGCACCTGGCATGGGTCAGCTCCAGGCTGGTGCTGCACGAACACTGGCTACCCCATCCCAGCCCTGTTTGCATAAGGTGCTTGAACAGGAACTTCAAGCAGTGGCTTCAACTGCAGTCATTGGGTTGAATTTCCATCTGACATTGGCCCAGCTGTGTCTGTACATCCTTGGAGTCTTCAGCTTCCCTGTGCTTTTGAATTCATGGCTCTCTGAGAACCTCCCTGTTCCTTTTCCACCCACTGAGTGTTGCCAGCCCACCTGGGGGCTGGGATCTCAGTCTGGCAGGTACACATTAGCATGTTAAAAATATCTACACAGCATCCTTAGCATTGTCAACCACTTTGAACATTAGCATATTCCCTTCAGTTCATCTAGGGAATCCCTGTTCTTTCTAGTTTTGCAGGGAGGAGGGGGTTGGCTAGAAGAGTCCTTTTGGAGCTGGGGAGGGTCCTCTTCGACAGCCACATTAACTACTCAACACTTCTTACAACTTACTTGTGAACATATGCAATCCAATGAGGAGCAAATAACTAGTAATATTTTAATATTCTTCCAAACCTATTTTTTTTCAAGATAAGTAGCTGTAAATACAGCAAGAGTTAATCAGGAGTTTGTAGTGTGTCTCATTTGATCCTCCCAGTAGTTTCAAAAGGAATTTAGAGTTGACTTTGGCCAAGGCTTTATCAATGAACCAAAGAGTTTCTCATCTCTGTGAGCAGCACAGTCCTGGGTCTGAAAGTGTAACTTTCTGCTTTCCATGCCAATTTGCTTCCTCCTACTGACTCACAGAACAGTGGGGACTTATCCCTGAACAGCCTGGGGACTGTCTACACCATCTGGACATTGTTTTTGAATTCCAGCTCAGAATCTTCTTTTAGTTCTCTGGGCCAGAAAAAAAGGAGAGTTGAATACTCTTGGCATAGATCTAGGTTCCTAGCTGGATGGAAATGGCCAGTGCCTGGGTAGTATCAGCTCCATGCCACATCTCAAGAGAGGGGGACACTGCTGAGACTCTAGGCACCTGAGAAAAACTGGCTCCTCCTAGAGCTTGTGTCCACTGAGCCTGGGATTAAAAATCCAAGTGAGGGCCCCTTACCCTTGTTTCTGGCCTTCCCATCCCGTGAAGAAAAGTTGTGTTGGAGTTTTAGGTGGAGAAAAGCTAGATATGAACATCACTGGCTATGTTAATCAACTTTCTGTCACTATGACAAAACTCCAGAGATAAATAACTGATAAAAAGGAAAATTTTATTTTGGCTCATGGTTTTAGAGGTAAAGTCCATGGTCAGCTGCTCCATTGCTTTTGGGTAATGAGTAAGCAGATCTTGGTGAGGGGTTTGTGGTGGAGGAAAACTGTTAGCCTCATGGTGGCCTGGAAGCAAAAAAAGAAAAAAGAGGAACCAGTGCCCCAATATCCTCTTCAAGGTCATGGGTCCAGTGACCTCACTTCCTTCCATCAGGCCCCACCTCCTAAAGTTTCCACCACCTTGCAGCAGCACCATAGGCTGGGACTAAGTTTTCAGCACATGGCCTTTGGGGGACATTTAAAATCCAAATTATAACATTTGCCATGTCCTTCAAGGCTGAAACCACATTTCTTCATTGAAAGGATCCACTGCACAGCACAGGGTCCAATCGACCAATGAAAGCCATGGGAGGACACCTCTGCCCAACTCGGTATTCATTTTTGTCGCCCTAGTAACTTGACAATGCTTGCGATGGTGACACAGTTCATCCCTTACAAACTGTGAACTCGAGCTTATTGTGTCACAAAGTCAAAGAACGACATTGTGGACAAAGGGAGAAGGTTCGGAGAGTGTTTACTGGAAATGAGGAGAAGAGAACTAGCTCCTGGGTTTCCAGGGTGGCTCTCAAGTGGATTGTTACGTGGTGTCTCAGTCTAAAATGTCTTATAGCAAAGTGGAGCAGGGAGATTGGTCAGTTGCTCAGTGGTCACCTCTGTGAGTTTAAAATGACCAATTGGAACTCAGGCTCTCTAAGCCAGTTAATCAGAATAGAGATTAAAGGAAACCAGGATTTTAAAGAAAAACCAGTTATTCTGCATTTTAACTTCCTTGAAACTCAGGAACATAGTAGGGAGGGGCTCAACTCCCTTAGCAGGAAGGGGCTGCCTTCCACGTTGCCAGAGGAAGCCAGTTCTCAGCCCAAAGTCCTAGTCCACTGCCTATTCTTATTTTAACCCTTGCCAGTTTAGCCCATCTCAGGCCCTTCCCCTAGCTAGCTGCCTACTCGTATGCTGACTGGCTCAACTGTCTTTTGCAATGGGAATGTTCACATCGTGGAAATCTACATGTCCTAAAAGACAGAGCTTTTTCTTCCTGGAAAGTCTGTTTTCAAACACTTGCCAGCACAGCACTGTGCATTATCTTCCCAGAGCCTTTCTTCAGAGATAGGATGAAAGAACAATTTCAGAAACAAAACCAGAAGGAACCTTACAGATCATCACAACCCTGTTATATTACAGATAGGGAGTGGAGGCCCCGAGACCAGCAGGGCTTTGCCCAAACCATCCAGAAAACTCTGGGACCCAGGTCTTCTCGCTTTCAACCAAAAACTCTTCCCAGAGGAGTCACAGCTTCACCCTGCTACACGCTCTGTGGAGATGGAGAGCTGAAAATGTACGTGGAGGATGGTCTCCATAAGCAATGAAAACAATTTTGTATAATTATTTACCAACTTCAAATTACCTTGTATACATTACCTCACACTAAAAATGCCTGATGTGTTCCAAAAAGAATAAAAAATTAATGCAGAATGAAAATATTAAGGGGTGTCCCCACAAAAAAGATGGGATTTCCACCTGGAATTTGAATAATCCAAGGCAGCAGACTGTGGAGAGGAAATGTGAGTATAAGGAAATCAAGCTGACTGATGCATAAGATGAAGTATTAAAAATGGAAAACCACCTCTGGGTAGTCAGTGAGACTTTTATCAGCAAAATCCTTAACTATTCAGAGAATTCATTTCATTTCAATGCAGTTATTGATAGGAAATCATTGATGGCAGAGTCAGAGGAGGAGGTAGTATGTCGTTTAGCATGGTGCAGAGGGAAAGAGCCAATTACAGGACAGTATTTTTTCTCATTGAGAAGAAATTATACTCTGTATTATTCACATGAGTACGTATATAGAGAAGATGTTTCTAAACATCTCAGGAGCCATTCTTTCTGTGGGATAGTTTTATACATGATTGTCACTTTATTTCCTGTTTTTCTGGGGGTTTGCTTCTTGCTTCTTGTTATTACAATGTATCTAGTTTAAACCCCTTCCCAAAATCTCCAAAAATAAAAATGACTAACACTTAGAAGTACTCCGTATATGGCAGGCACAGTCCATCAACAGATAAGGGATAAATAAAATGTAGTATTTACATGCAGTGGAGTACTACTCTGTTATGAAGAAGGATAAATGTGAGTCCTTCAGATGATAATGTTAAGTAAAATCAATCAGACACACAAGTTTACATAGCACATAGTTTCTCTTATATGAGAAACCCAAACTATAAATAAAGAACAAAATAAAATATAGATAATAGGAAGCAGACAAATAGATCTTCCTCAAATAGAAAGGGAACCAAGAGACAGAGGGAGGAGGAGGTTGCCAATGGGAAGGAGATGAAAAAATCATTCAGATGTGCTTTGTACTGGTGCCGGCTCGACACACGGACTGCAGGCATTGTGTACTGCAGACTTGCACTAATACAAAAATTTTTTAAACAAACTAGAGTGGTGCCTGTGCTGCCAGAAATAGTGTTCCAGGAAATCAGACACAGAAGACAGCAGGACAGAGGGCGTTATCAGGCTTTTCAGAAGTCACGGAGCTAGGAGAGGTACAGCCAGGATTTGAACCTGAGCCTATACCATTAACCATTTTACTATACTACCTCTGGCTGCGAGAGAAAAGAATGTACGCAGAGTCTGAAACCAAGTAAAAGAGCCCAGGAGAGTCACAGCAATCCAGGGAGGAAATGAAAAGCCAGAGTGACGTGACCCGAGAAAGAGTCGACGTGCCACGTGACACAGATCACGAGGACACTAGAGTCAGAAGCCTCGGCGTCAGGTCAGGACACCCGCTGCTGCTGCGCCCCTTGTCACATTAGTGGTTGGTTGTGTGCAGTGTTGATAAACTCTACCCCTGGGCTCCTCATCTGCCCGTGTCTGTCTTCCGTTAGGAATAATGGGAAGATTTTCTTTTCTATCATTATAGAGAAAACACAAAAATTCCAGCAGTGCCTACCAATATTTTAGTATTTAAAATCTTCCTCGCCTCCCCAAACCCTTCTTACCTGTCCGTCCGACGAGGAACTCTTACTTTCTTCTATATTCTTTCAGAAATGTTCTGTGCACATATTATGCACACGCAATACACATGTCAAAGCTTTCTTTCCATCTACTGTTCTACCAGGTGTTCCCTCTTAAAATTGTATTTTGAACATTCTTTTCTACTTGGGCACACGGACTTACCAAATTCTCCTTACCTCCTTCATTCTGGTAAGTGTTCCACTGTGATCATGTGCCGTAATTCCTGTCACGCATACCCTCTTTGAATAGGGAATATTTTGTGCTGAGTTATGGAAAGCAAAAAGGCCTAATTATAAGAAAAAGAAATATTCACAACATATCAAAATGGTCATAGGTTTAGAATCCTGAAACAAGAGTCAGGAAGAAGTTAAGCATTTAAAAGAAACTTCAGCAAACTTGGTAACCTAGGGCCTCAAAGCACATGGTCAATCAAAGAAAACGAAAATGAAATAAAATGCATGACACAAAGTGAAATATATTCCCAGTCACCAAGATCAGAAAGTGTAATCATAAAACCCACATTTTCAGAGACTGCATCACTCCAGGGTTGAATATAAACCATCTCCCATTGGAGAACAATCCAGGGCCATCATAAAAATAGCTCAACTTTTTTAGTTTTTATTTTTTAGCTTCGCAGTCATGGTGATAGTCCATCGATGGCTAAAAATTTCCAGCTTCTTCTTTTCATTTTTGAGTAATTTGAGCCTGAGCTATTTAGAAGATAAATTAAGATCCTCCTTTTTATTTTTCTCTCCTCTTCTGTCTTGAAAAAAGCAATCATTCCCAGGTGGAGGAAATTCCTAGTATTAGTGGGAGGGAGTAGCGACCCTTGGTGAAAAAAGGTGAGGTGTTTTGTTTTGGTTTGGATTTGTTTTGTTTTCCAAAATAGGTGAGTCCATTAAATCCATGCAGCCTTCCCTCCCCACCTCTCTTTAAGTAGTTGCCCATAGCAACCACCCACACTGGAGGTACTGTAGCCAAGCTGGGGATTGTGGAAACAGCTTGGCAAGCTTCTGTCTTGCTTCCCTGATTTTTTTGCTGTACCCTGAAGGTAACTACATAAAATTTAAATGATGATTTAAATATATTGACAATGGTCTGGAGGGGGTAGGGCTCCTTTATACACAGGCACTACTTTTTAAATGATAGAAAATATGGAAAACAAACCTGGTTCATTAGCATCCACAAGCTGCCATGGAAGCCATTCGAGATGGAGTAGATTCAAGAGGGAAAGGAAGGCCGTGGGGAGCGGGGAGGGGCCAGGTGCTGGGCAGACTTCCTCTCGTCCCCTCTGCCCTCGGTGGCAGTGGCACCCATCCCTCAGGGACTCCTGGGCTGTCAGGCCATGGCCACGTGCATGGGAAAAGCAGAGCTGGGCTCAAATCTGGACTCGGTCACCCGCTGACCTTCTGTCCTCCTGGTGTGTTCATGTTTACAGTGGCCCCAGTTACCTATCATGACATCGAACCTGGGGAAAATGAAGCGAGCTAACCATGGTGACGCCCCTAAGCTTTGTGCACCAGTGATGGAGTCGCTGTCTTCCTGCACTAGATGCACATTTTACTTTGAAATAAACAGCCAACATTAGCAGAAAAAGACAAGTGGGAAACCACAGAAACAGGTGCAGAGAATCAATCCCTCAGCGCCCACGAGGTGCCCAGCACTGTCGGGCAGAACCCACCCTGGTCCTGTGAGGCTCCTCCCTCCGGACCCAGAATCCTCCAGTGCTGTCCATGTTGATCACCTCGGACTGGTCTAGACCATGTGTTCCCCCCACTGGGCTCCCTGTGGTTCCTCTCTGGTCCCTGGCCGACCGGAAAGGCTCAGCAGCTGAACAGGAAGCAACCTGTTTCCCCTGACCCACCCACCCACACTGTTCTCTCTACCTGAAAATCTCCAGAGCTGCTTTCCAAGCTGTCTTTGGATCATGTCACTGAGTTCTCTCCACTGGTGAGTCCTACAACGGATCAGCGGCCTGGCAAAGCCGAGTGTCTGCTTCTTGTCCTGAGCCAGTGTCTTTGTGTTTCCAGGAACTCGGTGATGAGGGGGTTCCAGTGTGCTGGACCCTGTTTCCTTGTGTATCATGACACTCTTAATCCCCATCTCATCTGAGCACTCTGGGTCAAACACACCCACGAGAGAGAACGGGGTGAGCAGCCTGGTGCCCTGCTAAAAACGTGATGAATGTCTTCACTACATGTTCATTAGCTTTCTTCTCTTATTGTGCATCTTCCTCATCCTTGATCTACTCTTGATAGTCTGCTCAGATTGCATAAGGAGTCACCATAGACTGAGCCGCATAAGCAACAGCGATGCATTTTCTCCTATCCTAAAGGCTGGAAGTCTGACATCAGGGTGCAGTGTGGCCAGCTCTCATGAGAGACTGAGCTCCTGCAGATGGCTGCCTGCTCACTGGCTCCTCTGATGGGAAGAGCAAGAGAAAGAGGGCCAGAGTGGGAGGAGAGAGACTGTCTCGAAGGTCCCATCCCCAAGACCTCGTCTAAACTCACCTCCCAAGGGCCCCACTCCTCCAAACCACCACGTTAGGCCTTTGGGCTTTCCCGTATGGCTCTGGGGAGGGGACACAAGCCAGCCCAGGGCACCTGGCATTCGTTTCCTGTCTATGAACCATAGCTTAAGCATTTAAACACGGCTCAGGAAGAAGGGACTATGGGGAAATCAGGCTAACCTGGTCATCCTCTTCACCACTGGTCCTCCTGCTGCTGGGATTTGCTTTGCAGTGCAGTAAGGTTACAGCGTCTCCCCTCCCAGGCCGAATGTAGCTCCAGCTTCCTAGCTGAGCATTTGTGACCCACTGGTCCATAGCATGTTTGTGACCTGTATGTCTCTAGCATGTTTGTGTCTGGAACTCAGGCTGTGCCTTCTGCTTCCTCCCGGCTCCTGCTGGGTGGGCTGTCGCCCTAACCCTTCCTGACTTCCTAAGACAACACATGGCCAGATTTCTGCCTATGGAGTGTCGTGATCACAGTTCGTGTTTATGTAGTCTTCACAGTTGCAAATGTTGGTCATTAACCTTTCTTTTTTCAGGGTTTTCTTTTCAGGCTTTACTTTTTATTAGTCCGTGTTTGCAGTAAATAATGATTGCATCGCTCATGGGCCCTGATATGTGTACACAACGCATCTTCTGTCCTTTCTCACCCTCTTCCTTCCTCCCCACTCCTTCCATCTCTTGGTTCCCTTCCCCTTTGAAAGAGATCTGTCTCCCTACTTCCTAATATCTGCCTTTTGTTTTGCTCTTTATTTATAGTTTGGAATGCAGGGGAATCTGTTCCACCAACAGCAGGTCGTGTTAGTCAATTTACTTTTACTATAACAAATACCTGGGATGATTGACTTATGCAGATAAAAGGGTTATTTCTGGCTCATGGTTCCAGAGATTCCAGCTCATGCCTGGTTGACCCTGTTGTTTTAGGCAGTGGACCGTGGTGGGAACAGGTGGTGGAGTGACCTATGCCCTCTATGGCCAGTAAGTTGAAAGAGAGAGAGAAAGAAGTGGAAAAGAGAAAGGAAGAGGAAGGGGAAGAAAGACAGGAAACAGAAGGGGGAAAGAGGCAGGAAGGGGAAAGGACTGGGATCCCCCCAGCCCCATCAAGGGCACTCCCCTAATGACTTGAAGCTCTCCCACCTCCTAGAGGTTCCACCACAGAGAGGGCCACCCTGGGGACCAAGCTTTTAAACGTGGGGGGAACATTCCAGATCCAAACCATGGCAGGACTCGTGGGCAGAGCTGGAGTCCAGCCCAGTACGTCTCATGTCGCCAGCTAGCACGGGTCCTGGAATGAGCGACAATGGAAATTAAAACTCCAGCAGCAGGATGAATCCACAGGCACAGCTCTCACTGAGAAGTAAGAGGAAATGAGAAGAAACTAGTCTGAGGGGCTGACAAAGATCAAGCTGATCCCTTAACAAATGAAAGTAAGAGAAAAATGGGGACCAGACTGCAGTCTGAACAGGAGAGGAAGGGACACACACTGAGGGAAAGGACCAGACTGGCCCGCCATTAAAAAGGGAGGAGTTTCATGGGGCGCTGGACTGGGCTGGGGCTGGTTGGTCATTACACGGTCCTAGCTTTGCAGCTCCCCAGCAATCCCTGAGGCCGGGACCACTGGGTTCCCGTGATGTCGTCTCTGCACGTGAGGGTCTCCACGTGTGGTGGTGGTCGAGGCTCTGGGTTCCCGGAATCACAGATTCAGGACAATGATGGGAGATTTCCAGGTATTGCTCAGGGTGGATTGGAACTGGGCATTGTAAAATCTGGAAAGTAGCTGTCCCTGGAAATCAGGAAAAGTTATTCTTGGTGTGCTCAGTCTCCAAGGGAGATGGGTACATTTGAGGCTAACCGATGTCGTCTTGCCAGTACTTCTAGGTGGCTAACAACGCACCAAAGTTTAAGGTAATAAAGGGCACGAAGCAAAGGCCAAGCTTTGTTCCGCTTTCAGTTCCCCCCGGGCGTCTGTGGGCCCAAGTGTAGACTCACAGTTTTTAGCAAAAACCACTTTTATGTCCCTGAACTGCTTCAGAAGAAAATGTAAGACCCGCTTTTAATTTGAATTAAGGGTCCAGGAGTTTGTCGTCTGTCCCTGTGGTGCCCTGTGTCAACTCCACAGCAGTCTTTTCCATGATACTAACGCCGGCACAACATGGGACGAGACATAACAGAAGGGGAGAAAAGAGCTCTTTCCTCCAAAGCTTCATTATGGCAGATTTCTCAAGGCAAACTTGGGTCCACAGTTTTAAGTGCAGTGCCTACCTTGATCAGAAATCTCTCTCTCTCCCCCAGCTCCCCTCTCCCCTCTCCTCTCTCTCCTTACCTCCCTTTCTCCATCGGGACCTAGGACAGATACAGGAGACCCCTGTCAGTAGTCAGTGTCAGTGATTACATTTGACAGGTCCTTATGAAAACTGGTCACCAATTAGCAACAACCCTGTAGGAAATAGTGATGCTACATTCCCAGCTCTTCCAACCCTTTCCACAATTTTTGAGACAAGATTTTGCTAAATTGCTAAAATGCCCAGGCTGGGCTTGAATTTATGATATTTCTGCCTCAACATCCCACAATACTAGGATTCCAGAGGTGCACCACCACGCCCAGCAAGGCATTGCTTCTTAATTCCTTACTGGTGTGAGCCCTGTTACCATCAGATGGCAGCTGTCTGGGAGGGGCCAAATGCTGTAGCTCTGCTCACCCCAGCTGTTTAGCCTGTTAGCATTGCAAAGCCTATCGAGATCGTACAGTGAAAAACTACTGTATTTTTTTTTTGTGAGTTTTGATTGGCATGCGTGTTTTACTTGAGTAATTTGTAGTCACCACGTAAAGGTAATACAGAAAATATATTTATTTAGTGAGTGTGTAGCTTAACACCTCCCCCCATAAGAAAATCTCCTTCCTGTTTCAAGGGATTTGGGGCTTTTCATGACATCCACCTGTCCTGTCTACATGGACACTCGGTTGGTGGCACCATGGGCCTCCTCCTTCTGACCAGAATGAGGGACATTTGTCCACGGGGGATTAGGCTCTGCCAAGTAGGAAATAAGTGTCCAATGCACACAGACCACCGGCTGGAGTTGCTTCCACCCAGAAAATGAGCAGGTCCTCGGGGGAGCCTCCTGCAGCCCCTAAACCACCCTGTCTCCTGCAAAACGTGGACTCCAGGGCAAGGGAGTAAAGGCACAGGGTTCCCAGGGGGCCCAGCAGCCAGCAGCCATGCAGAAATCAGCTGGCGGGAGGGGAAGGAGTGCCCCACTTTTTCTCCACCCCATGTTACCAAGTTGGCCAGAGGCCGTGTGGCGAGAGTTGGCGGGGCTGTCCCAGCCGCTGGGTGCCTTGGACGGGGACTCACTGCTGCACAGCCTCCTTGGCAATCAGGTGATATCTGTGCCATCTTCTCCACGGCCCTCTGGGAGGCAGCTGGCCACGCTACACACTGTGGCCACATGTGACGGTGGGTGCAAGCTTTCCTGTCCCCCACAAACTCCCCGCCCTAGGCGCTCTCTCTGCACGTAGAAGCTTGCACAGACAGCTTTCTGTGAATGGTGAGCAAGGGGTGCCCTGACTGGGGTACCCTCCCTCATCACTCCTCACCTCCTAAGTCCTGCTCGGCAGGGACCGGAAGTGAGCTGTCCTGATGGGGAGAGTTCTGCAGCCAGAAAAGAACTGAGCCAGTGCTCCTCGCTGAGATGGGCTGTGAATTTGTACATAATCAGGCATGATGTCAACCACAGAGTTCCTTGTTCGCACACTGGGTCCCGGATGATGGGTTTCCCGCCTCATTACCAACCCCCGAGCTGATGCTGTCTGCGCTGTCATGGTCAGGGAAGACGAACAGAGGACCAAGGAGGAAACGAAGGCAGAGTTAGAAATGGGGGCTTTGGTGCGTGCGATGTCTGCTCTCTCAGGGCCACGAGGACTGGGGCTCTGGGGACCACCCGGGCCTGCTGCCAGCAGAGCCCATGGACCTCAGCCCCATGGCTCGAGCTCTGGAAGAGGAAGAGGCACGGGAGATTCGGGAAGCCTGGAGTGGGCGAATGGGCACCACCACTAGGCAAGGAGGTGATGTGGGGTCACTCCACACTGGGCAGACCCTGAAGGAAGGGAGCACTTGGGGTGCTGGCCAGGGAAGGAAGCTGAATCCCCAAGTGTTACTGGGTAGGGGGTCCCTAGGGCATCTCCCCGGGTCTTGGTGTCCTAAACAATGAATTGGACAAGATACCAGAAAGGCAGCGAGGTTGTACATTTCTGAGGAAAATGTGGGTGCTGTGCCGCAGGAGAAGCAGGCTCCCAGCAGCCAGAGCACAAGGGAAAGGGGTGTCTTGTATTCACAATTCCTGAGTTGGCTTCACGCAGATAAGGCGCTGGAACATTTGTCCTATCAAAATCTCACACAGTGCCATGCCACATATAAACTGTCCAATGGGAAAGCTTCCTTTCCCGACAGATGTAAATGAAAGGTGGGGAACATCTTTTGATTGGTCGTGCCCACGTGCAAATGAGGGGTGGCAAGTTAGCACTTTCCTGATTGGACCGCAGCATTTGGCTGTAAACGCCACGTTTTCTTGGTCCTATGTTCCACTCGTGTCCTCTTCTTTCAAAAAAACATCTCATTTAACCATTGCCCTGAGTTTTTAGGACTTTTAACACATTCCACCCGGTTAGCTGCCTGGTCTGTCCCAGCCCTAATCTTAGTGTTGCTGATGTGTGCACTAGGAGAGAACGTGGTGGGTGGGGAGGTCAGAGGGAGGGTCCCCGGGGTGGGGCACAGAGAGCCCCCGAGGTCGCCCCACATCCTCCGGTGGGGCAGCTGTGTTGAGAAGAAAGCACAGGGGAACAGTTTTGCCTGAGGTGCGGGAGACGAGAGGAAGAGTAGATGTGGAAGGAAAAGAATAGATGTTGTGGTCTTTCTTCCTTTTTGTTGTTATTTTTTGGCTGTCACATAAAAACTGTGTGTACTTATGGGGCACAGGGCCACATGTCCATTCCTGTATGTGTTGTGCAGTGATCTAATCAGAGAAGCCGCAGCACAGCCATCCCCTTGGTATCTGATTGTCTCTGTACGGTGAGTCCATTCTGAATCCTCTCTTCTACCTAGCTGAGGTTTATTAGTCACCCTGCTGTGCCATGAAGCACCAGAATTTAAGAATAAGGGCTTTAAGTGTAAAAACTCATTAGGAATCCAAAGGGAAGTTTCCTCAGTATCCTTACTAGAAGCTTCTATGTCTTTGCCATGACTTGGGGAGTATAGCCCCTATTCAGCAGAGGTCCAGCACTGAGGCATCGAGCAGGCCCCAAGGATCAGAAGGCCCAGAACCCTGGCAGGTCAGCAAACTCAGGCTCAGCCCAGATCTGAGGAGCCTCTTCCCTGTGGGAAAGCGGGAAAGCAGCTACTGACAGTGGTGATGCCTGCTGTCCGGTTGGGGGACCCTCTGCTCTGGGGTCCCATAGCGGGGTGAACTGCACAGCTCAGGGTGGAAGGTGAGAGTGGGGAAAAGAGAGGCCAGGTCTCCAAGCGTGGTCACTATGACACTGAGGCAGGATGCCCCGCCCACTGCTGGGGATGATGAGGAAGGCTGCCAACCCACACGTGTCCAGGGCCGGCACTAGCAGGGCTGCGGGTTAGACAGGGATGGGGGAGGCATCCAGCCCGCCGCTCCAGGCAGAGGGTCCGCGGGGTGCAGGTGGGCATCCATGTTACCTTTGCTGTTAAAAGCAATTAACTGCCCACCTGCCTGTTTCAACTGTGCCGTGTGTCAGTGGCTCACTTTTAAGTAACAGACTTTAGAATACTGAGACTCTTTCCAGGAGAATATATCTTAATTTACATAAAATATACAGCCATCAATGAATGACATCATCCATTAAATAGTAATTATCACTGACTCTTAAGCCAATGGCTGTGGGCCTCTGTCTGAAAAAGAAACTCCCCCATGCATGTGTACAAGCCCAGACACACACACACACACACACACACACACACACACACACACCCGCACATGCGATCACCTTGCTTCATTCAATAATAGAATCATGCAACTCAGATGAGACTCTGACAGCTCTGAACTCAGGCCAATTTTAGGACTCAGGATCCCATTGTCCCATTGGCCACTTTTGAGTTTTCTGACCCCTTTGTAGTAACACATGTGTGCAGAATTATGAGGAAAAAATCACCACTTCCCACCCCTTTCTCTTTTTTGTGCTGATTTCTAGTCAACACTACAGGAGACAGTGTTGATTAGTAATTATCAGGGTGCCTTGGGCGTTGGGGGAAGGCAAGGCGCTTGTCAAGCCCCTTGTGACGCCGCCCGCACCTGCTTTTCAGGGGACTATCATTTCACATATCCTGACGAGCTGCCTCGCCGTCCCCACTGAGCTCCAGAAAACATCATCACAGTTGACAGGCCTTTATTGCCCGGGCCCGAAGCCGTGCCATGGTGCCCCGCGGAGGTGAACTATACTCATTGATTCTGTCATTTCCAAGAGGCAGAGAGAGCGCGGCTGCGGGGCCGGGCTGCTCCTTTCGGTTTAACGAAGCAGCAGTGACCTGGGTGTTCGTCTGCACCTGTCTGCAAAGTGACAGTGATGCATCTCGGGCTGAAGGCAAGTTCAGGGGCCTCCTGGAGAAGCACAAATATCTCCGCAGCCTCGGGGACAGATGCTGAGGTCCCTCCAGACCCCTCACAGTGGCGCCTCCCAAGAAAACCTTCCCCACTCCCTGATGCCAAAAACTGCGAGTCCAATTCCCTAAAAGCCTCTCGTCTTCCCCTTATATCCAAATTCTGTCGAGGATATGTCATATTTAAACACACACACACACACACCAATAATCTTCTCTATTAAACCAAGTGTCTTGTTTCCTGCTTTTCTTGAATAAACTAGGTAATGAACACCACAGCCTAACCCAGCTCCTTCCAGGGAGGGATTAAATTAACTAAGACCCCAGGGGACTTTGAAAGTGTCCCGTCACTGGGCACCTTCTTGTCTCACAAATAAAGGAAGAGCAAGTAGCTCGTCCTAAAATTCATCTGGAGACCATGAATTTTATTATTTTTTGCTGGTTCTGATACAGCACCTGGGAGCCAGCAGGTATCTTCCCAAAACTAAAGTCAGCTGTACTTCGCTAATATTTCAAAGCCAAAAAGAGCTTACCAACATTTTCCTACATATGAAAGCATTTTAAAGAATTTTCTGAAATCGTGTATGTACCAGAGTTACTGCTAATAATATTTCCCGAAACACTGATTCTGATGAAGGAGAATTATAACTGCTGATTACTTTAGTATGGCACCTAAATTCTGATATTTCTTTTGTTGCTTTTTACCTTTCCAAACTGTTTCTCCTTCTTTAATGTACTACTGTCATCTCTTTTGCGTTTCTCATTAACTGTTGGGTCTTAGTCATGCTTGTCTTCCCAAATGTTACAACCAAGGCACATTTCTGAGTTCTCATCTATTTTGACGTTTCTGGGATATTTCACGCCATTGATGTGTAATCCCAGTACTCTGAAAGACTGAGGCAGGAGGGTCGCGAGTTCCAGACCATCCTGGGCAACTTAGTGATTTAGAGAGGCCCTGTTGCAAAAGAAAAAGTGGAAAAGGCTGGGCTGGTAGCTCAGTGTGAAGGCCCTGGGTTCAGTCCCCAGTAATGCAAAGAAGGAGGTGAAAAGAAGCGGGTGGGTCTATTACCTATGCCCTTTAAGTGTATTGTTGATCAATTCTCTTCCTCATCAGAGTTTTGTGAAATGCCGTTTTTATGGGACGTATCTCATTGTATCATCACCATTTATCTACATATTACTCGTCTAGTAGACTTTGGGTTGGACTGAACTCTAGGACTGTAGGTGTCGGCACACAGTAAATGCTAAACTAACTGCAAATGAATGCAATAATAAATGCGTAAATCATCTACAACATTAAAAGAATGAAAACAGAAAAATTAGCTATAATATCCTCACGTAACAGGTTGTTATTGTTCTTATTTTTCCCTCAACCTTTCGATGCTTTGTCCATAAGCACACATATTTTTAGAGGTTACTTGAAACGCTAGTGGACATAAACTTTTGTGTTCTGAGTTTCTGTGCTCACACATTGCTCTATCGGCATCCCTGCACATTTCTAAGTGCATTGTAACTGTACGCATTCTATAGCCAAGCCCTGCCGCAACAGATGACATCTCACCTGCGAAGCTCACTGCCAAAGTACAAGGACCTTGGAAAGCTGCTTAACTCAAAGAGCAAACTTTGCCATTTGCCCGATGAACCTGGTCAGATTTGTTTATAATCCGCATGCAGAGTATGTTGTACAAGGAGAAATCATTTTCAGCATCTTACAAGTCTGAAGTGTGTTTGTGGAATGGAAACTTTCTCCTATCGTCTTGGCCCAAAATGATCAAATTTCAGAACTAACTGGAACCTAGAACTTATCCCTAGCCCAACTCACATGTTTCAGATGCAGAGAGAGCGTTAGGAAAACAGGACACAACTTACAAATCCACACCTTCACGGGGTCTCCAGGCCCCTTCTACAATGATCCATTTCTGGGAGAATTGTGGGATCCAAATAAAGCCCAAACATTAGATAGTTTGCTGATGATTTTTCAAACACCCAGAGGAATGAGGAAGAAGAAGGGGAAAAAAACGCTCCAAGAAGGGAATGAAGTTCACTTGTTGTCATGGTGATACTATGTCCATGTAGCTCCTCACACTTAAACGGCATGAATCATGATGAAGTCATAAGGAAACCCATATGAATAGAAGATGTTTCCTTTTTTTCTTTAGTGTGGCAATACATCCAGGGCCAAAGAGACAAAGACATTTCACAGTGTCCCTAATTTGAATATCACTAACATTTTCCTAAACTTGTTTTGGGAAATGTACATTATCTTGTTATATTCATTACATGTTTTGTTGCACAAATAACCACTACTATTTCTCCCGTTATTGTTCTCTATTTGGTATTTATTTACCATTTTCTTTTATGACAACATAAAAATGCAAACAGTGCACTCCACAAAATCTTACTGCAGTGGCTCTCTCCGGGGAATCATATTCATTTTCTGCAAACCCACTGTTAATAGCTCTGTCTATCCACTGGTGACATCTGTTACCAGAAAGATATCTATGTATTTATTTATGGAACCCATATCTACCTCTTGGTAATTTTTACTCATTTCCTCATTAGATAATTTAACATAGCCATGTACCAAAAAAAGATGTAAAAATTTCTAGAAAATGTGGGAAGCCTCCATGTTCTGTTTTGGGTAACATTTCAAACTTCAGTAATACAGGTGCTCACTCTGCCTATAAAACCTATAAGACAAATACAAATCAATTTTCCTGTGTCATGGAATAAGCCTCCCGGTGGACATTGATGTTTCTTTTAGGTGTGTTTCCATTATCTGTAGCTACTTTTCTTTTTCTAGCGCTGCATTTGTGACTAATTGTCCTCATCAAATGAAGGCATTTGGCCCAAAATAATGCATGTGGACCCTCCCAGTCCTGAACCCCGTGAAAGGAAGGTAAAAGCTGCCCATGCCCTAACCCCTGTAAACATGTTTCCTTGCGTGCCAGAGGGGACTCTGCTGATGTCGTTAGGTGAAGGATCTTGAGGTGGAAAGAACCCCTTGCTGGAGTAACACTATGACAAGCGGTCTGACTGAGGGGTCAGGAGAGGAGAGATGAGAGCAAAGATCAGAGGGTGCCACTTCGCTGGCTTCGGTAATGGAGGAGACCATAAGCCAAGGAGTCTAGGCTGCCTCTGGGAGGCGACCAGGGCACAGGGACAGATTCTCCTTTGGAACATTCGAAATCACCTCAGCCCTTGTCTGGGGGTCTTGTCTGCCGCTGTTAGACCCACATCCAACTTCCAACCCCCAGAACTGTATGACCACGAACTGGAGGGCACTTGACACTTCTGGCTTTGTGGTGATTTGTCATAGCAGCAACAGAGGACGCATACAAGCTCTCCTCCAGAATCCTTCCATCTGGGAGGACAGATTCATAGCCATACAGTGCAGGTGCAAATGCTGCGTAGATTTTGTGAGAAGGGAAATGATCATTATTTTCTCAGCCTGTAAAGTAAGATGGATTTTTTTAAAGGTGACTTGAGTTTCCATTCCATAAATCCAGAAAAGGCCTCCAACTGCACTGCGGGTGTCCAGTGGGGGCCAGGGCATGGGTAGGCCAGGGTCAGGAGATGCATGCTGTTGTGTGCGGCCTTGCAGGTTTTGCTGCCAGCTTGGCCATCTGGAGCCCTCTGAGAGTTCCCTTCTACAGGTCTTTTTATTAAATTTCTTTGTGTACGTTGAGGATTACAACATGATGTTAAAGAATACAGAGAGTAACTTGGTTACTATGGTGAAGCTGATAACAAGTCTGCCACCTCATACTGCTACTTATTTGTGACAAAAGCAACCCAAATCTACTTCCTTAATAAAAATTCCCAACACTACGCAATTTTAGTGATTTTAGCCCTCGAGATGTACTTTTCTTGATACAATTTCTTGAATTCTTTATTACTGCCATTAATTACTCGGAATGATGGTTTCATTGTGACAGTTTCCCACATGCATGTCACACACTTGGATCTAACCCTCCTCCTCAGCAGCCCTCAGCTAATAAAATGAAAAGTCAGCAGGGTCCCTTGAGAGGCCAGGCTGCAGGCCACCGCCTCCCCCGGCTGACACTGCGTCCTGTCACCAGCCGCTGGGTCGCGTGGGCGCCTGGCAGAGCACCCTGCAGGTGGTGGGAGCTGGGCAGGAATCCGACCATCCTTAAGCAGCCAGCTCGGAGAGCACGCTGACACCGTGGGTGGGTCGCTGCTGATTGGGGGAAAATGTCTTCATCGTTTGGACACCTGAACAGATGAGCAAAAATAGATCTTCCAAGATCCACACACACAAAGCAGACTCGAATTTCTCCCGAGACTGTAACAGCTTGAGAAAAAAGAAGAAAGGGTGCAGAGCAAATGCCTCTCTCTTTCTTTTGTTAACAGGTATGAATTGTACATATTATTCAGTTCGGTGTGATACTTTAACCCATGCGTACTGCATGTACCGATCAGATCAGGGTAATTGACATCCCCCACCCTTTATCATTTCTCTATGTGTGAGTCTCCAAGCCCCTTTCTCCTAGAACTTCATAAAATATGCAGTAAGTTACAATGTGCCAAAGCTGTCCCCTGTGATGTCCAGCACCAGGGCTTACCCTTTCTGTTTAACTGTGTTTGCGTTCACACTGTTTGCGAGAACCAAGATATGGAATCTACCCAGGCGCCTTGCGGCAGATAAATGGACAAGGAAAAGTGATCTGCACACAATGCAAACTTAGAAAAGGAAGCTGAGGAAGAGGGGTGTCTTTCCACAGATCCTCAGGGAGATCCCACAACTGGAGGAACCGAAGGGCAAAGCAGCCCAGGCAAAGCGTCCATTTGTGCTGCCAGCACTGTATGGTCACTCTGGAGTCAGGCACACGCCCAGCTATGTCCTGGGCTTTGAGGGCCAGTAGCTGTCCCTTCACCAGCCTTCCCCTGTCTCTTACATGTGGGCTTGCATATCACTACATCAATACACAAGTGAATTTGTTTCTTTCCACTTCAATCTTTACAATGACTTCAGTTGTAATAGGAGCCATTTCGAAATTAGTTATTTGTTGCACCCTCAAGAGCTGCATGTGGGAGGTAGAACTGAAAGTATGGTGACTATTTATACAGTCTTCAACTTATTGCAGTGAAAGACACATTGCCATCGATCCCCCTCAAAACACCCTCCTTTCCATTGACCACACTCATTCCCTCCTTCTTGTACTTTCGGAAGCACCTCTGGAAGTCCTGTCTCATGAGTGTCTTTAGTTGCACTATCACGACTGCCTCAAAATCCTGAATCAATTCAGACCGTTTCCCTTCCATGGTTATTTTAGCTTTGAGGAAAAACAGGAAGTCACACAATGCCACATCTGACGAATAAGGTGGATAAGGGACAGCGTCATGTTTTTACAATCTGCCTTTCCATTAGATGGCACTCAGCAGCAGCCTTCACCATGTTTTCGATCACACCTCATAAAGACACTCAGGAAAGAAGATGTCTAGAACTGCTTAGAAAGCGGCAAGCACCATGGGATAAGTGCTTCAGGTGAGCGAGAGTATTGTGAGGGGGCGAAGAGCCGTGTGCCTTTTACTGTAATAAACTGTTTAATCTAAACGTGCACCATGTACAGAAAGACCCAGAGGTCAGCAGGCAGAGGCTGGGAACAACCTTCCCTCCGTGCTCAAGCCACCGATCTTTTGTATTAAAGCACAGATGATTTCCACCCCCACTGCATCCACCTCTTCCAGAAACTGCTCTGGCGTTCAGAAAAGCCTTATGTTCTCAAGTATGCAACTTCGAAAGGATATTACTTTTTTTCCACTTAAGAGCGTTATTGAGATACAGTGCACACACCATGCAACACACCCCCTTCATGCATGCAATACATTGGTCTTTAGTATAATCATCATCATCAGTTTTAAAAGATTTTTACCCCGAGATCCCCATGACTATTTCTAGTCGTGCTGTCTCCCCCAGCCTTTCCGCCAGCCCTCACCATCTCCTACTCTACTTTCCACCTGCGTAGATTTGCCTGCTCAGGCGTACCTTGCACGTGTGCTGTGTGACTGGCTTTGTTTATGTAGCATTGTTTTCAAGGCTAACCCACACGGGAGCATGTGTTGACGCCTCATTGTTGTGAGCGCTGAATACTATTCAATTGTATGGACATACCAGATTATATTTATCCATACATCAGTTGGTGGGCATTTGGTGATTTCTACTTTTTGACTGTTGTGACTAATGCTGCCGTAAGCATATAGGTACAAGTTTTATGTGAGTAATTTTTTTCATTTCCCTAAGTATATAGCTACGAGTGAAGTGTTTACTTTTTGAGAAACTGCCAAAGTATTTCCAAAGTGTTGTATCTTTTTCTCTTCCCACCAGATGTATAAGACAGTTTCAATTTCTCCACACCCTGGCTGATATTTTCACATCTGTCTTTTGTATAATAGTCACACATCAAAAAATATAAAGAGGTATCCCACTTTGGTTTTGACCTGCGCTTCCATGATAGCTACTGATATTGGGTGGCTTTTCACATACATAATTGGTTGCTTCTATATCTTCTTTAAAGAAGTATCTATTAATATCTTTCACCCATTTTGGGTTGGAATTTTTTTATGGTTGAGTTTTATGAGTTCTTTATATGCCCCCAGATATAAATCCTTGATCAGAGGTAAGGTTTGTGTATTGTATTTTGTGTATCGTCTGCTGACTTTCTTGATGGTGCGCCTTGAATTACAAATGTTTAGAATTTTTGGTGAGGTCCAGCTTGTCGCTGCTGCCTTTATTAACAGAACTGCGTACTGTTTTGAAACTGAGATGTGTGACTCCTCATGCTTTCTTTTTCAAAAATGTTTTTGGTTTTTCTGGATCCTTCACATTTCCATAGAGTTTTAGAATCTAGTTTTCAATTTTTATTAGAAAGCAGCCTATTGAGATGGATGGTGTGGGGCCGAGACCAGGCTTCTCATAAAACCTTCCCCCAACAAACATGAGACGTGTTTTCCATTTTTTGTAGATTCTCTTCATTTCTTTCCATAAATACAGCTTTAAGTATTTTGTTGTTTTTCATGCCATTGTAGATGGAATTGTCTTCATTTCATTTGTGATTTTTTCTATATAGATATCAAACTGATTTTTGTAGGTTGACCTTGAGTCCTGCAGACTTCCTAAACAAAATAACATCATTTTTAAATGGAGATTAACATATACTGTTTAAGAAACAAGAAAATTATAGTAAGTGAGGTCAAATGCATTTAAAAATAAAGTCAGGTGTAAGTTTGAAAAGAAGAGAGGCCGCGTCCCCACTCAAAGGAAAACGAGGCAGTAGATGGCAGGTCTGTTGAGAGGTCATGATTATTCACTGCTGGAATGAAAACGTGGACAATGCTCTCGTTCGTCAAGACTGTACCTTACAGAGTACGTAACACATAAGTTCTCTTTGTTTGGAGGAGGCTCACTTGCTTCCCATCCCAGCACTTGTACTCAGCACCAGCCAAGTTTCCAGGGGGCCTCGGTGTGCTGGGGATGAGGCCACCCTGTAATGCCATCCTCACTACACTTAGCAAGCACAGAAGGACAAGTTGGATGGACTTTGTCGAGTCATTGACCATGCTTTCTTCTGTCCAGAAAATAAACTGGATCCTTCTAAAGGGATTAGGAGTCTTTGATCACTTGCCCTGAGTTTGTCTGATTCGTGTGTTGTAGCAACCAGTGAAGTCCCTGCTTGCGTGACAAGTCAGTGCATTTACTTTGTGCCTTATGCTTCATACTTAACATCTTGGTGTAACCAGGTATGGTCACAAATGTCTGTAATTCCCCCAGTCCCATAGGAGGCTGAGGCAGGAGGACCATGAGTTTGAGCCCAAATTGGGCAACTTAGCAATTTACTGCGACCTTGTCTCAAAATAAAAAAAAAAATAAACAGGAGATATCACTCAGCGCTAAAGCCCTGCGTACCAAAAAATAAAATAAAATAATTCTAAAATCTTGGCACAAAAGTAAATATTAACAGCCCTGAGGTACCCTTCATCCTCTGTCCTACAATGTCCCAACCTGGCTGTGGGCAAGAGCTTGGAGACACAGTGTCTTCTGGAGGGGTTTCAACGCGCAGACAAGAGGAACGCAGTGAGATGGCTGTGTCTCGGTCAGAGCAAGAGACACCGGTGTGCATCCTGCTGGAGTCAACCAAAGGAACGATCTCAATCTGGTGAATTTAATAGAATTTGAACAGCAAACAACTTTACATTTTGAAAATTTCTACCTAATGGTATATAATGTATAAATATAGCTAAGATTGCAAAGTGGCCTTTGGAAACACCGATACCCTGGGCTCCTGGGAGGCCGCTGCGGGCATCTATGCTGCAGACATTCTTGTCTAAGACACCAACATAGACCCAAGGGTAGAAACCTGAACGCTGCTAAAATGCCCATTAGTAGAAAAATATTAACTAAACTGTGAAACACTTATCCCATGACAAGCTATGCAACCATTAAGGAGAGTGAGGGTTTCTAAATGGACTGATGTGAAAATATGCAAGATAAATTATTTTATTAAAAATCCAAAATGTGGGCTGGAGGTGTAGTTCAGTGGTAGAGCTCTTTTGCCTAGCATACGCATGAGGCCCTGGGTTCCATGAAAAAACAAAAGATGAAATGAAAACAGAGCTTGTGAATGGGGAGATGAAGGGGATTTGAAAGGAGGGGATGGGAATATGGGGGGATCAGGATAAATCATGTACAGGTATAAATTCTCTATAGTGAATGTGGTCATTATATGTACCTAAATTGTACCAATAAACTTTTAAAAATAAACGAAAGATGAAAAAGGCCATATATATCTTACACCTCTAAAAGTCACACACTGAAACCAAATATCTTTTAATATTGATGTTAGTAGATGAATGTAAAATAAGAAACAACACACAGAAGGATCCCAGGGGAGGCAGATGTGTAGCCTCCAAAGATGTCTGCACCCTAACCCTGGAACCTGTGCATGTGCTGTGCTACATGGCAAAGAAAATTAAGGATGCAGGTGGCATTAAGGTTGTGAATCAGCTGAAGTAGACGAGGCGGGGCACTGTGGCACATACCTGTAGTCCCAGCTACTTGGGAGGCTGAGGCAAGGGTATCACCCGAAGACAGAAGTTTGAGTCTAGCCTGGATGATATGGTAAGAACCCACTCCCAGCCCCAGTCCAAAATAGGAAGATTATCCTGAATTGCCTAGTTGGGCTCTGGGTACACGCAGGGACCTTCTAAATGAACCAGGGAGGCAGAAGACTTGGTATCAGAGTCTAGCCGCAGGATCGGCTCAGCAGGCCATTATTGGCTGTGAGGAGGGAGGAAGGGACCGCAAGCCAAGGAATGCAGCCACTCCAGAAGCTGAGAGAGGCTGGGAAACACCCCACCCCCCACCCCTGCAAACTCCAAAGAACACCACATTGTTAACTCCTTAATTTTAGTCTTGTGAGACAGATTTCATAATTTGAATCACCAGCAACTCTCAAATAATAGATTTGTGTCGTTTTTATCCACTGAGCCTGTGATAACTTATTATGCCAGCACTAGGAAATGAATGCAGATGTGCAATATGCTAGAATAAGTTTGTCTCTAAAGGACTAGCATTAACATGTAGAGAGAGGATACTTCTATATTTTACGTGTTGCAGCCACTCATTATATTTTCTCTATGAGCCTGTTTACCTTTTGCAATTTAAAAGATACATTAAACCTTTGAGTTGCCTGTTAAAGAAGAAAGAGTAGGAAGACAGTTCTGACCGGGGAAGTGGATCCTGGCTATCTGAAGTCATGTCCCGGGGAGGATGCTAAGAAGGGAAGAGACCACTTTCCTCTGTTTGCATCATAGCAAGCTTTTCAGAGGAGTGAGACTCAAACTGGGTCTTAGGGAGAAGACAGAGCTCTGACTTGCAGAGACAGCAGAGGAGATCAAAACTGGGGGAAACGGACAAAGGGGTGAGCTGGACCCGTTGGGGGACAATCAGCTGTCACATGTGCAGAGCTCCGCGGTGTCCAGCCTGAGCAAGTGTTTAGGTCGGGTCCCCGTGGGCTCGAGTGGGTTCCTGTGGGCTGGGGCATGACCTGGTGGTAAGTGAAAGGAGCCAGGAAGGTTTTAGAACTGGGAGGGGTAGGGACTGACTGCTTTGCTTTCTAAGATTGGTCGTTTGATGCAAACACAGAGCGGGACACAGGACAAGAGAATGCAGCAGGCCTGTCTTGAGACAAGGACACAGGAGGGAAGGCAATGCAAGTGGACACATAGGGGACATTGTGGAGGCCACCTTGGATGGCTTGATCCTCACTGGCTGTCGGTGGCAAGGCAGGAAGGGGGCTGTCATACCGGGCTGTCATACCGGGCTGTGGAGGGCACCGTTGGAATGACACAAAGCATGACACTGGGAACAGGTTGGAATACATGAGGCGTGATCATAACATGTGCTGTATGTTTTGGTTAAAAAAAAAAACTATTACAATAAAAGACATTGCCATGGATGCCCCTCAACACCCTCCCCCTCCCCCTGCACACACTCACCCCACGGTTCTGGCCGCTTCCTGTGGCAGCTGAGTCCTCTTTCCTGAGTGTCTTCAGTTGTGCTGTCCTGGCTGCCTCAGCCTCCTGAATTAATCCAAAACATTTCCCTTTCATGGTCAGTTTGACTTGGGGGAAGAGCCAGAAGTCACACGGTGCCAGACCCAGTGGAGAGGGTGGACGAGGTGCGCCGCCGTGTGCTTCTGAGCTCCCCTGTTGGCTGACACTCGGCGGCGGCGGCTTTCGCTGTATTACTTTATCACAACTGATAAAGACCCTCAGGAAAGAGGACTTGCAGAACTGCTTCAGAAAGTGGCAAGAATGCTGGGATAAGCGTGTTTGAGGTGAGGGGGACAAATTTGAGGGGGATTCACGGCACTGTGTTTCACTGTGATAATTTTTTTTTAATTTAAACACTCGCTGTGGTTCTGACCACGCCTCGCACTGGGCTTTAGATGCCCCTGAGGCCCCATGGACCGTGGACAGCAGTGACTGAGTGAGTCTGTGGAGAGAGCTCCCAAGGCCCCGTCCCACGTCCCCACAGCAGGAGCCCCTTCTGCGCTCCCTTCGCCCCCTCTGCTCATCACGTGTGTCCCCGCCTGCTCTCCCAGTGTGTACTGATCCCTGGTTTAACAATCTTCTATTCTCCTTTCCCATGTCCATGCTTAGCCTTCCTGATTCACAGAGCACTTGGCTCTGAAGGCTTCCGCTCTGGCGCGGTCTGGGGGACGTAGTGTCTGTCTCCCCATGCAGGGCGTGTGCAGGGCACCCCCCACACACATTCCTCTTCAGGAGCATTCTCTGGAGAGCTCCCACCTGCCCCACAAACCTAAGCTTGCACCCACACCACCGAGAAACCTGTCTGCACTGCTCACCTGGAATCTTCCACCCAAAGTCTTTTCTTCCCTTCTCTCATTGCTAAAATAAGAGGCATGACCTGCTTTTTATGTGCACTGTAAAAGGTACTCAGCACCAGGCACTGATGTGCACGATTAAATTTTATCTTACAGATCAAGGCCTTTAAACAGAAATTCTTAAGGAGTAAGTGTCAGTGACAGTAGTAAGAAGGGAGGGGCTGGCAGAAAGCAAAGACAGAAGAACAGACATGAGAAGCTTCTGGTTTGGGGAGCATCCCTTCCACGTGGGCACCACGACACATCGCAGACGGTGACAGCCCTGCCCAGGCCTCTTGAACGCCATCGAGTATTTCTGGCTGACCTTGCCCCTTAATAGCCAGGGAGCCAGAGAGCGATTATTATTGGTTTGGTTGTTTCGTTGTGCAGGAAGAAGCAGTATTTAATAATATCCAAATGCAAGACATTTTTCTAACCAGATCTTACTGAACTACTCAAACTTACCACTCCTATGGAGCACCTTTGAGAATCAAAACACTCTTCTTTCTCTCTATCCAAAACATCCCTGGAATGACATTTATATCTCTTTTGCCTTTTTCAAGAGGAGATGATTAGAACAAGATTGTATGGAAAAATTCAAGTAAAAAATGCTGAGAATTTCCTTGCTTTGCTTCTTTCGGTATAGAATAATAACCAGTGAGACTCTAAGAAATCTATTCTGAGGCACAAACTTGTAGAATCCATCAATCCTGTCTCTTCAGTCACAATCCTCCTCCGCCACTTCCAATTTTAGAAAACAATCTACACTTTTCCCTTTTGATTTCAATATGTCCCCTTCAACTAACTCCCTGAATCAGTCACTTTGGATCTCATGGACTGGTGTTGAAATGGCCCTTCCTTGTTGGGGACACATTTCATCAAAGATGGAGCTCCTGGTCTCCAGCAAATATTTCTGAATTTCCCTCTGAGTGAATTTCCATCCAAGTCCCTTCCTCAACCTGCCAAAACCACCAGCCACATTTATGAATGGATATCTAAAGGGAAAACTTTGAACTCTCATTGAAAACACAAGTTTTCTTTTGTGTCTAGGGCTTCAAAATTATTTTGTAAGCACACATACACATTTTCCAAGACTCTCTTTGAGTTACATTTTGAAATGACAACTGGGCAAATATTCCATAATTTCCCCTTTATCACACTAAGGGTTGGAGAAATAGTGCATGGACCCCAAAGGGAGACGGAGGGTGCACAGAGGAAGCGTCTCCCCATCTAGTTCTGCCTGACAGCAGGGCAGCCCCCCAGTGTGGCCGCAGCCCCTGGATGAGGAAGCCCAGACCTGGGTCTGTGTGAGCGTTCCCCATGAGCTCGTCCCTTCCTGGGCCTGTCTCTTGCGTCTGGGTTGAGGCCAGTTTAGCATGAGAGATAAAAGCAGAAAGAGCTGTTTACTTCCTGAAGATGCGTTTTGTTTGGGTTCTACAACACAGATATTCCCCCTTGACATTTGAAAACAGGTTTCCCTGCACAGTAGAGAGCTCCTGGTGACCTTTCACAGCCAAACTCAACATTTCCTTTCAGGTTAGCCACACGGTCTTGTCTAGGTTTCCGGGGACTGCCATTCCTCTTCCTAGCACTATTTCACTCCAGCCACACTCTGCCGTTTGGAGCCGATGGCCCTGTGTAAGAATCACACAAATCCCCATCCCGCGCCCTCCTCGTGCCTCTGTCTGATCACTGGCTGCTGAGTCGTCCTGACAGACGAGGGCAGGGAACTCATGGAGTCTGATCAGTGAGGGTTGTGATGTCAACAAAATATCTGGTGAAATGAGTGACTGTCCTGGTTTCCAGGGACACAGTTCAGGCTGTGTCTCTTCCGCTTCCCAGCCCTTGACAAGGACTTGTTGGGTGAGGCAGGTGTCCGCTTGGACTTGGGGGTCACTTGCATCTTGATTTAAATCCCAGCTCTTCTGTTCACTGTTTATGTGACCGTGAGCAGGTTAGCTGACTTTAATGATCATCAGTGTATTAGCCTATTTGTTAGGAATCTAATAATACCTATCTCTTACATCATAATGAAACAATTCACACAGAGAATACTGACCACGTTGTCTGATGTGTTGTAGGTAACTATTGTTAGATGTCATGGTAACCATTGTTGTCATAGTTGCATAAAATTAAATGTGCCCCTTGACCCCCTGTCTTTAGTACTGTGTAAAATAACACTGACCTCACAGCACTGTTGTAAGAATTATGTTTGATCCCATGAAAGGATCATGCCTGTAATAGGTAATACAGTGTTAGTGACAGCAAATGTTTTAAAAGTTAAATCAGAAGGATAGTGGGAGATGTCATGCACTGCCTTTGGAAACTATTTAACGTTTGCCTACTGAACTAGGCACTGTCGGGGAGGAGCCCCAGCCTCACAGAGGAGGGCAAAAAGTGATGAGGCCTACGGGAGGGTGGGGAGGCGGCTTGGTAGTAGAGCACTTGCCTGGCATTCACAAGGCCCTGGGTTCAACCCTCAAAGAGGCCCACTGGAGACACCTTGGTAGACAAGCAGAGTAGTATTCCCAGCTCTGCAGTTGCCAACAAGACTCTATGAGAATGTGATAAATCCAAAGGTGACGGTGGTTGGCTCATAACATGGCATAGCACAGGGCCACGGGCGTGGATGCTGGGGCGGGTGCCCTGCCTGCCGAACCCACTGGGGAACCCAGGCCCAGGTAACAGTTATCCACACAGCCCATGGTTCTGCAGCTAAGGGGCACAGGGCCTAGGGCTCCTCACCTTTTGTAGCGTGCAATGAGAAGCCAGTCGTTTCCCTGGGGAATGACAGGGGTCACACTGTGTCAGCCTTCGGCCTCCTTAGTAGCCACATAACTATGCCTGACCAGCACTGAGGGACCACTCGTGCCTTGAAGTTTGGCACCCTCAGGAAGGAGCCACAGATGGCCCCTGGTAGGCCATCATTCCCCAAGACCTGGACAGTCTATCAGGTCATCCCACTCACGCTATGCACAGGAGCGCCAGGAGGTAAACGAAATTTCCCTTGCAACATTGCATTTAACAGCCTCAGACTGGAAAGACCCAAATGCCTGTCGACAAAAGAATGAACAAACAAATGATGGCACTTGTGTGTGAAGGTGTGGACGGGTGATACCTTTCCTCATCGTTCATAAGGGTCATGACTGATTCCGTTACAACGAAAGGCAAGTTAGTGAGAGAAAAGCCTAACGATTTATTTAATCAAAGTTTTGTGTGGGCCTGGGATTTAGCTCAGCGGCATAAGTGCCTGCCTGGCAAGTGCAAGGTCGTAAGTTCAATCCCCCCCCAAAAAAAGTAAGTTTTGTGCAGCACTGGAAGCTTCAGACTTGAAAACCTGAGACCCAGGAGCAGCTGTTTCTGGGCTCAGGTTCCCTAAAGAATGGACAGTGATGTCGATGGGATTGGACCACAGGGTGCAGGCTAATGGTGACTCTGAGAGGGAAACCCAGCAAGGCCGGTCCTCAGGACTCTCCTGGCCTCTGTGCAGCGCTCCTTCCCCCCAGGGAAAGGGCAGAACTCCCCTGGAACAAGCACTCAAAGGGGAAAGGCAGAGAGTTCTCTTTCTAGGTTTTATGGATGGCTTTAGGAAAGAGGGGTTCTAGTTTTTGTGACCGACTTTAGGGAGGAGGATTTCTGGTTTCCAGGATTCAGTTCAGAAAAGAAAGATGGGGGGAGACAGGAGAAAGGGGAAAGTCAGAGGAAGGCTGCTTCCGAGCCCTTCTGGTGTCCTTTAAACCAAAGCTCTCCGCAGGCCAAAGCACCAGCCAGTGCCGTATCATTTCTCAGCCCCGGCACACACAAAGGAAACCTGCACCGTCCGCCCAGCGGATCCCTGGGCATTACACTGAGGGAAAGGAAGCAGGGCCCAAGGCACCCGTGCTCTATGGTCTCATTTATCTGCAGTTCAAGCGCGGGCCAGACCAGCCCGCGGCACGGGCAGGAGGCCTGTGCAGACGGCTGGGGTTCTCTTTCTTCGCTCAGAGCCCGTAGCGTAGTGTTCTCACTGTGAGACACTCAGCCAGCTGCACACTGATGGCTTGCACACTCTTTTGCATGTGTATTATTTGCCAGGAAAGCAGTTTTTAAAACCCGTGGGACATAAAGCTAATTTTGTCATCAAGACGCATAAGCGTGTTTATTCTTTAGCGTATTTCTATTGATGAATTATTAATTTTAATTTTATAAGTTTTGTTATATTAAACATTGAGCACTTAAGAGGAAAAGATATCACAAAAATAAAGTATTAAGTTTTCAATATGCATTGAATGTTTATTAAAAAGTATCAAAATTTTCAACATCCACTTTTTTGGTGTACTAACTCTAAAAAAAGAACAACACAAATAAATTCTTATATGAACTACAATGAAAATACCATTAGGACTTTTCAAAAAAAATCTTTACTTCAATTATCACACCTAAGGCGGTCACACACAGGACAACAGCACGTTCCACACACGCATGTTGCCTACACTGACAGCACATTTGTTTTACTTTCCTGGCCTTTTTGTAGACATATTGGACATCTCAGTGGTCTTGTTTTTTCAGGAGGTTCTTATTATATTATACAGTGTGTAGTTAGCAAGAACATGAAATATCATAAAATAAATTATTAAATTCTTAATATGTATTGTGTGTTTAGAACAAGCATCAACATTTTCACATCAGCTGTGTACTTGCTTACAAAACCTAAAAGATAACATCAAAAATAAAAACCTATGTGAATTACAATGTAAACACAAACAGAAGTCTACCATGGAAATAAGCTTTGCTTCAACTGTCACACCCAAGGCCGTCTTTACGAAACATGACAACTCTATGTTCCAACTTGGGCTTTGTTAGCAAATGTAACATCAGTTGAAAACCAGTAAACTAATTGTCAAATGTCACATTCCAATTAGTTTGGGAGATGGGACCAATAAGTCTGTTCATAACGTCATTCAGCTTATTACCATACGAATAAGGACCTGATGACTGACTTCCAGGATAAATGTCTAAACTGAAAGCATAATAAGTCTTTACATCTACAAGGGCATAAATTTGTATGCCATATTTTGGCCCACCACTTTTCCGTAAGTCTTACATTCCTGTGATCACCATGAGAAACCTGTGCTAAGTACAGCAGACTTATGAATGCTTTCAGTTCAGCTAGAGAAGTGTCCTAGTAAATACATTTTGATATGGTTATTGGTGCATACAAAGCATTTTACTTGCATTTCATCCTTTGCATATTTCACAGTGTCTTGTAGCATTTTGTCTGTTACAATTTCCAAAACTGAATGGCAGTGCTGGCTTTCTGTTCAGTACATTTCACTTCTGCTGAGACCCCCACTATATTTTAGGACCTAGTTCTAACATTGGATCATTCTATTTGGTTGCATGGTCATTTTGCAACATCTCAACTAATCAAATTTGTACTCACATTCTGTTTTCTTCATCATCTGAATCAAGGAGGTCTGCATTCTCTGTGTTTGTATCAGTCAATTTTTACTCTAGTTCATGGTCACACGGCCAGTGTCAGAGTCATCATCATCATCATCGTCATCACACCCATTCCACTCTTCTGTTATGAAAGCATGTATTTTACCATAACGGGTAATCTTCATCATCCATGCATGGCTAATCTGATGATTCACTTTTGACCTCTTCCAAAACTTGTAAATCTGTTTTCTCCTGTGCCATTGTACTGAACTTGGCTACTTCTACCAGAAAAGCCAAGAGAAAACCTTTTTTTTAACAAATCCTGGAGTTGTGTGGGTCTATTAGACCCTCTGTGATACTCAGGTAAACGTATGCAAAACCAGTTAGCCAGAGCATAAGGTGGGTGCAAATCCTGTTTTACCTCTTTTGCACACATGCACATCCTTGCCATTTGTCATACCGAGTGAGTAAACATGTAGATAGATGGCTTCCTGAAGCCCTCAGGGAAAGATACTGAGATGCACAGCTGGCTACTATAATGCTAAATTACAAATTTATGGTAGAAAAGTAAGGGATGGGTCCACTGGACCCAGTCTTAGGCCTCTCAGCATTAAACCAAGTAGAAGAAATGGAATGACTGGGCTCACTGCCACCAACCCCTTCAAAGACCAGCAGCACCTACTCTCAGGAGCCAGAGGCAAAGCAGCGGTCAGCAAGCCAGGCCTTTCCCACAAGACCTATTGGGCTCTTACCCATCCATAGACCCAGCTTCCTGAAATGGAGCCTGTTCAACATCAGCACAGAGACCCTGCTAAATGAGAATTAAAAGGAACATCACCAGCACCCTGTCCAGTGATGGCGAACCTTTTAGAACTTCATTGGTAACAAACAACCAGCTATGACACATGTCATGTGGCCACCACTGACCCCATCCATCAATGACACTCACACCATAAATGACTTCCCAAAGGGCCAGCTCCCCAGATTCCAGCTAGCACAATTATCACTGCCCATTACATATTTTTCCTGATGAATTATTTTGTCAGTAAGATGTTAAGACTGTCGGTACCTGGAAAACTTGAGCAAATGACCAAGCATTTCTTAAGACTTATATGGGAAATCTGAACTGCTTGTATCCTAGCAATCACGACGAAGAAAATTCTGGCATGGAGTTATTTGAACAGCTTAAGGGTGCTATCAGAACTCAGAACTTTCCTCAGACAGCTGCTGAAAAATATTTCTAACAAGTAGGAGGATGGAGAGAGCTGGCAGCTGCTGGGAGATACGCGGGGATGTGAGCTGTCTGATGTGGCTGTAGAAGACCAGGCGAAGAAGCCTTGTTTCTCGGCTTGGACTCCCAACTACAGAAAAGTATATTTTAGTTCTTTGTATTCCTTTTTTTTAAACAAATGTCTTAATTTTTAATTTTTATTTCAAAGAGGAAAAATAAAAAACAGAAAAATCAAGAAGCAGACAAACCTAAAAAAAAAGAAAAGGCAAAATAACAACAACAACAAAACCCAACAATAGCCATATAGGTTTTCAAAACAAGATAAGAATTTAACGGTGGTTGTTATCCTGCACATTATTATCTTCAGAATAGTTGCTCAAGTTACCAGATACAGGAATAAAGCAAAACAGTAAAACAGAACAAAACATTGGATTTCAGAAACAAGACAGGAGGATATTTATCCCCCACAGTTGCCACAGTGCACACTGCCATCCTCCAAATAGATGACGCCCAGACCACTAGCCCTAGGCCTGCAGAGCAAACCAAACAACACAAGCATCAAGCTATTCCTTTCACCTTAGGTGCTACCACCTCACCCTGAGTCCTCTAAATCAGCCAGCTGCTTACGGGGATGGGGGGAACGCTCTTCTGGTTTCCCAGCCCACGCACCGGCTGGCTCATGGGAAGGCAGAGTTTGGCTTTTTGCTTTGTCTCTTAACTTTCCCCATGGCAGACCCCAGCTCATGGGAAGGCGTGGTTCATCTTCTTGCTGTTTCTATTCCTTTTTAACTTGGCAATTTTTAACTTCTAACATCTGGCTCTTGGGGTGCACAGAAATATTATCAGCAAGCCTCAATCTATCCCTGCTTATACTCTGCGTGACCATACTTGGTGTTCTTAGAACAGAATAAAGTCAGTTAAAAATAAATAACACTTAACAATCTGTTAAAAATGAATTTGGCCACATTTTTATCAGTGGGGCAAGAAGTTATTCAAGAAAATCATGGTGAGTTTGCCAAATTCTGATGGAATGCTTCTAGCCTTCAGTTCTAAAGAATTAATAGTCATCTTGTCCAAAAGCAAATTGAAAACTGGAAACCATCAATTCAAATTGTAGTGCAAAATTGCACTAGAAATTCCATTCAACAATAATCCTCATATTTACCCCTAATATTTTAATTGTCTGTTTATTTGTCTGTGTTTTCTAATGACCATGGACTTCTTCACCCAGAGATTTCTTTATAACCAGAAGATCTAACACAATGCCTGGCACCCAGCTGGTACCTAATATAAAGTGAACAAATAAAACTTGCTGGCTGCCAAGATGAAGAGTGACAAAAGTAACATCTATTGATCCTGTGTGACTGGGGCCCATTACTATCCAGTGTGACCCTCACTACCTCCACATGGAAACCAAATACAGTTGACTCAATTTCTCTCCAGACTTCCTCATCTTTTATTTTGAATACACTTTTGATTTCAGAGCAGTGTTAGGTCCAGCACAAAACTGAGCAAAAAAAATATACAGAGTTCCCATATGTCCTCCACAATGCCTAGCTATGCCCGCTGTCAATATTTTCCACCAAGGTGGGGACACTTGGTACAATCAATGAGGCTGTGCTTACCCCGTATTATCAGCCAGAGTTCGTAGCTTATATTAAGGTGCACACTTGATGTCAGGCATTCCATAGGTTTTGATGGATGCAGAATGAGATGTACAGTGATGCCCAAGTTCACAAATGTAGTTCTTCCTGATGATTCTAGTCACAGAATTCATTCCACAATAATGGTTGCAACAAAATTGCGAGCATATACGTAGGAGGTACCACTGTATCTACCACTGCAATATTGTTCAGAAAACTCACAGTTTCACTGCCCTAAAATAATCTGCATTCCACCCATGTGAATGCCTCTTTCCTCCTGCTTTACAGTCACTAATCTTTTCCCTGTCTCTGTAGTTTTACACAGTCTGGATCAGCATGTAGTAGAACTCCTGCAATATGGAACCTTTTCAGAATGGCTTCTCTCACTTACTGATATGCAGTTCAAGTTCTTCCATGTCTTTTCTTGACTGGCTAGCTCCCCTTTTCATGCTTCTGTATTTTTAACATGAGGCTTCTGATTTATTTCAACTAGTTCTCGTTATTTGGGAAAATGCACCAATTCATTATCTCAATCCTGACTGCAAATAAAATCATTTGGGGAAGTTTTACAGCTATAGATGACCTGGAACATGCCAAAGTTCTCCATTCAAGTGCTCTGGGGTGGCATCTTCCCAGGTGATAAAATCTCTCAATCTCTCTCAATCTCTCTCTCTCTCTCTCTCCTCTCTCTCTCTCTCTCTGATGTTGGAGGTGTCACTGAGGGTGCATGTCAGGATAAGCACCCCACCACTGAGCTACACCCCCAGGCTATCAAATCTGCTTCACACAGAATACACAGCCTAATATGAGTTTCATTCCACAAACTCTGTAGTCCTTAGATTGGGCAGCACTATAATTCAGCAAATCTCTGAGAATTCCCCCGGAAATGTGTGGAAAAGTAAATGGATGCAGTGTACAGTTGTATGTGAGGAGCAAGGTAATCAGAATGGCTCATCCAAATATGTTCCTCCACCTAAACTCTTGCACTGATAATAGCAAGATACCAAGTACTTTAACTAATTTGGAGCAAGATGTGCGTTGTGTATAAGCACTCTAAGTACTGGCCTCCTGTTAGTATCTGGGAAGATAGTTAAACACCAGGTAAAACACTGCTTAAAGGCAAAAAACAATTAGAAGATACAGTTTCTGCTAGAACTAGTTTATTCCCAATGGTCCCTATCCCAGGTTTACGTGAGTATTAAGGCGCCCGGCTTATGACCAGGACTCAGCGAGTGAAGCGTGGATCTCGTCCACTTACAGTGAGGCTGCCGCCCAGTGCCATTGTAAGCTGACAGTATCATCAGGTGAAAGCGTGTTTAGCTCACTTAGCCTGTTGAGCATCCCAGGTTAGCACATACCCTGCCATGAAACAAGGGCTGGTCCCCTGTCATCTCGGGGTCACCCAGGAGCTGCATCATGAGAAAGGATCCCATCCCGTGTTGCTAGTCCAGGAAAAGGTCAAAGTTCCAAGGAGCGTTTCCACCAGCTGTATATGACTTTCACACCATCAAAAGCAAAACGGAGCATCAAGTCAAGCAATATTAAGTCAGAGATCGTGTGTGTCGGGAATAGAGCCCGCGGACACTCCTCTGCATTTTATTAACACCTACAGGTGGTGCGTGGAGACTTCCTCGCCTTCCTGCATAATGTCAACCCAGTGCCCTTTCACATCAACATAAATAAGTAAAATTCCATCTGCAAACAGAGGGAGTTCATCAAGAACCCCTTTGCTCTCATCTTCTTCCGGCCTGATTCTAAAGGGCAAGTGTTCTGTTCTTTCACACGGGAGATGCCACCGCTCATGGCTGCAGGAACACTAAGGTAAGGACCAGCACTGGGAGCAGAAAGGTGAGGCTAAGCGTGTGCCCGAGTGACGCAGGGTTCGGGGTCTCTGTGACACACCGAGGGGTGCACCCGTGGACTGGAGGGACACACACACTGCCGTCTGCCTCACAGCTGCTTTAAAAAGTTCCTGCCTTGTATCACAGGCGATGATGCTTCCTTCAGAAGCTGTGGAGTTAGTACGTCTGGAATCAGTGCCGATGCTGATTCGGAGGCAGAACGGGGCTGAGAGTCCCCTTTTCCGCAGAGGTATTACTGCTGACCCAGGGCGCGTGCCGCGAGCAGGCGGCTTCTGTGAACCCCACAGAGCCCACATAGTGCCCGGGGGGCTCAGAAACGGGAGGCGGGGGCCGGCAGTAATAATAAAACTCTCCCAGACCATCACCTGATGGTGTAACTCGCCAGCAGAATCCTTGTTCCTAACTGTATTAAAAGACAACAGGCAGATACAGTTAGACCAAAAACAAAAAGAGCTTATCACCTGTTTTTCTCACTAAATCCTATGCTTGTTATCAGAGTCAGATGTCGCCATGTAGCCCTAATTCTCTTATTTTAAATGTGTGCTGTGTTCCCTGGGTGACCTTCTCCACTTTCAGCTTCATAGACATGCTGACTCCGAGGGGGAGGAAGGCGCCCAGGGGTGTTCTGCGAGCACTAGACGTTTATCTCATAATTGGAAGCAGGCCGTGGCCGTTGGGAGATTTTAAGAGCCCCGGCGTGTTGTTAGGCGAGCTCAGCTCCGCTCGCAGCTCTGCCGGCTATCTGATCACGGCTGCCCGGAGTCTCAATTCGCTATCTGTAAAGTGAGGACTTGGAGCGGATGATCACAGCAATGCAGTACCCCTGCTATCCCTTGATTTTTCTGTGAAGCCGCCAATGCGAGACATTTAAAAACCTGAAAGACACAAGCCCGGGTTTCCTAGAAGGCGCCCTTGGTAGCTCAGGAAACGCGTCCTGCACGCGCGGTCCGCGCATTCCTCGGTGTCGGCCGCCCCCTGCCGGCGCTCGGCGGCTCTGCCGTCGCCTTGGAAACAGACTCCCGCGCTCCATCCCTTGGACCACACCCAGGCTTCCGCCGGCCCGGGAGGATGGGGCAGAGCATAAGCGCCTTTTTCATTAGCGGAGAGACAAAGGCCAATTAATAACGACCCGGAGAAGAGGAAGGTCCCTCGGGTTAGAAGAGGGGAGGACAGAGGCGACTCTTAGTCTTGTCTGTGAAGGGGAACTTTGTCGATTTATCACGTCTAACCACGTGGCTCCGCCGCCTTTGAGTTCCACACACATTACTGCCCGGAATTCTAGGGCTTTCCATAAAAGAGCAAGTGTGATCTATCCTACTGCTACCCTAATACAGCTCACTTTGACCAAAAAGCTTTTAGCCCTTTTTATATGCTAGTGAATGATTGTTCAGTGCCTCTCTGAAGAAAAGTTAAACTGCCCTCCGAAGGTGAATATTATCTTTCCATTCTCTTTCACCTAC
>RJWM01011198.1:0-60621 GCA_004363535.1 Dasyprocta punctata | reverse complement strand
GGATCTCAAGTCTAGCTCAGCCCAGCCCAGATGCACTGCCTCCCCCACTTGGGATCTGTAGTTTCACGTCTCCATGCTCACTCCTGTCACGCACAGGTACTGACTACTCTGATTGTAGGGGGATACTATCCAAAAAGAAATTCTAATCACTGCAATCTATTGGCTTAGAGTAACAGTACTGGGCCTTTACTATGAACCATTAGGTTGAATATTTTACATATGTTATTTGTTTAATTACTATAACATCTCCTGTCTCATTTTACAAGTCTCATTTTCAGGTGGGGAAACTGAGGGTTGGAGAAGCTCAGCACTTTGTCTAAGGTTACACAGCTGGTGAAGACTGACTGGGACTAGGGCCAGGAAGCTGCTCTTCACTGCACGATTTCTTCTCTGATACTTCTCAAAATCAGGACCTCATGGAGTGACAGGAAGGACAGATAATAGCTTTGGAAGGAGGACATATGAGAAAGGAAAGAGCCAAAAACTCGGAATGCTCTGCTGGTGGGCATGCCTGTGCGGGTCAGGTTCATGCTGGCTGCAAGAGGACCTGTAGTCAGCAACCCAGTTCTGAGGCTCTGTTTCTTTAGCTATAAAATTGTGATGACAATACTAAGATATAATAGTAATTTTTGGCATCACCTGCCAAAACTTTGGTGAGTGGCCCCAAAGCATCATTCCAGGTTTGTGAGGGTTATCGTGGTGATAAGAAGGCTCCATATAGCCAGAAAGAAGACCCTCGGAGAAAGAACGATCCACAGAAAGGAGACAGGCAGCATGAAGAGTTTTCCTACTTCTTGGCTTTGTCTGTGGTCTACCTCTGAGGAGTTGCTCTGAGCGCTGTGCTTGTTAGAGACCAATAGCCTCCGGTATTCTCTCATTTAGCACAGATGAGGCGTCTGAAAAGCTGCTGACTGCTCACAGAAGACCCCTTTAAAAGTTTCTACTAAGAGTTTCTCAGGTTTAAGTTAATGCTGCTCATCATAGCCTCAGACACAGCTCATGGTCCCTCCAGAAAAAGTTAGTATCAAAAAGTGACAGAATGTAGGATCCGAATCTACTTAATGTAGGTGAAATAGTTTAACATGTGAGGCTCATAATGGGTACATTTTGGGTTTAAATCTCAAATCTATGACTAACCTTTAAGTTATGCATGGATCTGAAATCTGAAATGTCACCTAAAAGTTCATGCGTTGAAGGCTTATTCCAACGCAGCAGTGTTCATGGGTGGTGCCACAGGGCGGTGATTTGACCATAATACACTTATCAGTGGATTAGTCCTCAAATGGATTCATAACTTAATGGGTTATTGGGAGGTGGTGGAAACTTTAGAATGCTGCTTCCAGATGGAGGAAATAGGTCACTGGGGATATTTTCTTGAAGGGTATATTTTGTTTCTGGCCCCTTCCTTTCTCTCTCTCTTCCTGGTTCCTGGCCACCATCAGGTGAATAGCTTTGTGCCACCACATGCTCTTCACTACAATGTTCTGTCTCCTCACAGAGCCTGGAGCAATGGAACCAAATGACAACAAAGACCTCTAAAATAGTGAGTCAAAAGACACCTTTTCCTAGTTAACTTGATTTTCTCATGTATTTTGTCACAGCTACAGAAACCTAACTGACACACTTTTCTCCTCATTTTCTACCATGTGCACTCAAGATTGAGAAAACTCGGAAGTTTTCAGCAGAATGGCAAAATGGAGAGTAATTTTAATCTTTCTTTTGCTGATCACGGACATCCCAACACGAAGTGCCTCAAATTATGTCGAACATGAGCTCTCGCACGAGCCTCACTGAGCGGAGGATGTCTGCTGGTAAGCGTTTCACCACTGATGGGGGCAAAGGCAGCTTCACATCTGGCTTGTGCTGAAGCATTCAATTACCAGATATGAGAAAATGTAGTGTGTTTCAATTTTGAAAATGGATTGCAGTAAAAGATACAATGCTATTAATTTCCCTTAAAATATCCCCCACTCACTTTAAATACACTTACTCTATCATTCTTGTGTTTTTCTAAAGCAGTTCAGGAAGTGTTTCACGTCTACTGTCATGACTTTTCACGTCCTCAATGAATTCAAAACATCTCTCATGGTCATTTTGACTTTGGGTTGCATGGTGTCAAATTCAATGGATAAAGTGGATGAGGATAACCACGATTTTTTCATGAGCCTGCCCTGCTGCTAGATGACACTCAGCATTTGCTGCCTGTTTTAAATCCCACTTCCTACAGACACTCCTGAATGAGAACTTCCAGAACTGTTTCAGAAAGGGGCAAGAACTATGGGATAAGTGTGTTCAAAGCAAGAGGAAGCATTCTGAGGGGGAATAATGGCAATATGTCTTTTACTGTAAATTTTTAAAAATTAAACATTCTTTTTTTATTTTTACTTATATAGTTACCTTCCTAATTGTTTTTGGTGGGCCTATTTGTTTTAAAACTGTCCATTTTCACTTGAAATTGAAATAGCCTGCCATACGTGCTGGCACATACCTGTAATCCCTGCACTTGGGAGGCTGAGGCAAGAGGGCTGCTGCAAATTGCAGGCCAGCCTGGGCTATGTAGTGAGCTTGAGAGCAACATGAATCACACAGCAAGATCTTGTCTCAAAAAACCAAAACCGAACAAACAAGCAACAAATAAACAAACAAAAAACAACTTCATATTTTTCAAACTTGAACTTTTGAGGTAGCTTGAAATTTTTTTTTTTTTTGGTTTGGCTTCCTAAATTAATTTTTTTTCCCTAGAGCAACCTTTGGAATGACCTGTTCAGTAGCTTTAACCTGGCTTCCTGATGGCAGAGGGACAGGGCTGGGTCTAGCATTTGAGTCAGGGAGAGAAGAACATCTTATCAGAAGAGGTTGATGCTTTGTGAGAAGATGGTGGTGAAGGATTTAACTTGTTTTCTCTCTTCTCCTTTTCCATTGCTGCCCTGTCTACTTCACTAAGTCTTTTTCTTCTTTCTCCCTTCATCTTGGTAGGACATCTCTACTGTTCGTAGGTCATCTTACTCACCTACTCTCTCCCATCTCTTAACAAAGCTACAGGAAGAACATATCTGGAATAGAAAAGGAGTCAAATTCCCAGTTATTAACTATCCTCAGATATGGTAAACAGGACAGTGATTATAAGAGTGGAGGCACTAACGGCGGTTGTAGTAGCAGAAGGAATAATACAATACACTCCATCCTTTAGGTGGCTATTATTATGTTTTAGGCCCTTGCCCTATATTACCCCTGACTCTGCTCTCAATATAAATGTGTAAATGGATACTCAGAGAAGCCATGGCTTGTCTAAACACATAGAGATAAGTAATACAATAATGTCTATCCTCAAGGCTATTTGTATTTAAGTAAAGAATCCAAGTTCTGAATCATGCTAGTCTTCTTCGTTCACTCCTAGGATAAGTTCAGATTCCGCGGGAATGTATGGAGGAGTAAGATGGAGGGTGAAGGCTGGATCGATTGAGAACTGATACGTTCCATTACTACGAACTGGATTTCCCCTTATCCTTCTTCCATACTGTATCTCCTCTTAAAGAAACCTGCAAAAGTCACTGGGTGGCATTAGCTGTTGACTACAGTTTACTGTAAATTATGAGGTAGCAAATATTTGGTACAGGTTCCCACAAAACTTCTATTTATGCATTTCCTTGATCTTTCCTATAGTAACTAAAAGAAAGGAAGCATCTGTACGGCAGTTTCTCATCTTGGCCTTTCCTGTTTTCTGGGAGCCTCATGCATCAGTGCTCGGCACTAAGCAAGTTCTGGGTGAAGACAGAATGAACGTACGTATGAATGAGTGAATCACATCCGCACACAGAAGACGCTCAACGGCCTCCTGTTTATTCGGGATGCTCTCTGCTGAATCCCAACTGGGTGATTTTTCCCGTTCTGTCCATGAAGGTGCAACTGGGATCCAGCCCCCTAGTGTGTTATAAATGATATTAGAGGATGATTCCGCTCTCTTCTCAATAAAGAGCCAAGAAGATGGAACACAACACTTGTGTCAAGGCTTTAAAACCCCCTCTTCTCTCAGTGATACAATTTTTGGAGAGAGAGAGAGAGAGAGAGAGAGAGAGAGAGAGAGAAAGAGAGAGAAAGACTGTATGTAATGTTTCTAGGAGCAAGCATGCAATTTCTTAGAAGGGAAAATAAGGTGGAAAAGTAAAGTCATATTTCTTAAGTGCTACTAAATGCAGAGTAATTTCCTACTTGCTTTATTTAAATGTTGTCTCCAGCTTATATATGATACTTAGGATTGGCCAGACTGAGTTCCTTGAGTGATGGTGTCCCACAATTAGTAAGTTATAGATCCAGGATTTAATGTGAATACGCTGGACTTCAGTCTACCCGTGTCCTTGAAGGATTCTAAGAAGTCACTGCTTTTTGAAAAATTTCCATTCATGGAGTACATGACTGCCTACTGCTAAATATCAGTGTTTCCCACTGGTGTCTTTGGGAAGAAGTGACTAGCAAATAGCATCTTGCCTTCAATCTGAGAGGCATGACTGATGGCTTCTCAGAATGCTGGCTTCCATGCTGCCTCCTTCTCCGCCTTTACACACTCAGTATTCAGCCTCTAATGTGTAGACTTACCGCTCTTCTTGTTGAAGAATTTTCAGTGCTACAGAGAACACCAGGCAGTGTCTTCCAGGCAGACCCTCTGCCAATGATGGAAAGGTTCAGAGGTACCCACGTCCAGACCTGAGGCTAGCACAACTGGCCTCAAAACAGGAGTAAGTAACACACCAGAATGCCTTGCAGGATCAGTCCTCAGGACCTTGCCTACATTTGCATCTTTTCTTCCCCTCTCTTCCCCTGCCTTTCTCCCTCGTGGTTTTCTCCATTCTCTCACCAGCCTCCTCTGAGGCTGGATACAAGTCAGCTGCACGTGACTCCTCATCTCAGGGCGAGCCCACCTTTCCATAACTCCTGCTTCATAATCTATGACTTGTGTCTATACATGTGAGTTACAATCTAGTCTGCTGGTTAGCAACAGGATTAACAGTATCTTTAAAATACTGTGCACTTGGTCCAAGTGATTACTGTTAATGGACTAAACTTTGTGTCCCATCCCCAAATTCATGTGTTGAATCTCTAACCCAAAGGTAACTACATTTGGGTGGAGGGTATCTGAGGTTAAATGAGGTCATAATCCCTCCCCCCACACAGAAGGCACAGCACGAAACACTAAGAGGACGGCTGTCTGCAGCCAGGAAGAGGGGCCTCGCCACACACCAACTCTGCTGACATCTTCCTCTTGAACTTCCAGTCTCAGGTATTTTTTTTGACACTCCTAGCAAGCTAATGCAATTACTACTAATGGTACAGCCTGGGTATTTAAACGGAACATAATGTTGAGTTACTGTTGGAGAAAAGAGAGGATGAAAACAAGAAGAAAATAGTTTAATTTGTGAAAATAACGCTTAGGCCCAAATAAATCATTAAGTAATTAATTAGTTAATAATTAAACAAAACCCAGGTACCTAACATCTGCCCTGAACTGAGCGGGAAAGGGAGACAGGTGATGCGCAGAGAGGGTCCTCAGGGGGCAGGGTAGTGTGAGAGGACCCTGTAGAAATGGAGAGAAATAAGTCTCTAATAAATACTCATCCACCCTAAGTAAACCTTTCAAGCTTCAAAACACCCCCAGAACGAGGCGTACTGTTGCACAGGCAACTTAGCATTAGTCCAGCCTTGCAACCCTTACTCCCATCTTCAGCAGCAGCAACAGTACCTGCAGCCCCAGTATCAAGAAGCCACTGCTACACCTTCCCAAGTGCACCTGGGCCGCACAGGTTGTTCATCAAATCAAACTCACCGTTAGCCCCCAAACTTCCAATGCATAAGGACACACATGGGGACTCACACAAGGAATAAGGAAAACACAAGGCACACTGGCATTAGAGACACCTGTGCCAGGCACGGAGGTGCACGCTTACAATTCCAGCGCTCAGGAAACTCAGGCAGGAGGATTGCCATGAATACAAGGCCAGCCTCGGCCACCTCGTGAGTTCAAGGCCAGCCTGAACTACGTAGCAGACCCTGTTTCAATCAATCAATCCATCAATCAATCAGTCAATCAACCAAAAGAGCCCTGTAAGCACATGGAGGGGAATGTGGTTTTGGAGCTCTGCTCTTTGAGGACCTGGAGTACCACTGAACGTTTTGCTGCTCACTTGGGGCAGTCTTCCTATCTGGTTGCCAAAAACCCTCAGTCATTGCTCCATCCTCCCATGCCAAGTGTGATCATGGAATATGGAGCAGCTGTATCATCAACTTGGGCCTCAGGTGAAAAGCAAAAGAAAAACATGCTTGCGAGCACTTATGTGGAACCATGACCCATTTCAAGAACACCCTATGCTTCTTCCTCCTTTGTGACTTAGCATATTCTTCAGACTCCTAGGTGTCCTCCCAGTCCTCAGCCAGAAGTGGTCTAGAGATAAAGGGTCCTGCGCAATCCTCAGCCAACGAGAGATGGGGCTGGTGGGTAAGTGACCCGTCTCCCATCCTTCAAACACACAATTCTGTGTACTGTCCAGAGGTCATAGCTTAATCAAGCCCTGGTGCTGAGGGTCTGCCCAGGACTCTTCATCTTCAAACCTCCAGTCACAAGGGGAGACGCCAAAAGGACAGGTTTCACTATGAGGCCTCTACTCTTAGCTTGCATAGGCCGTCTTGCTGTGTGATCATACGATCAGCGTGTGCGTGTGAGTGTGTGTGTGTGTGTGAGTGTGTGTAAGGAGGGAGGGAGGAAAGGAGGAGGAGTGGGCACTCTCGGGAGTCTCTTCGTATCATTAAGGCACCAGTTCTGCTATCGGGGTCTCACCCTCATGACCCCATCTAACCACCTTCCAAGGCTCTCCTCTCCATATGCTACCACTTTGGGGTTTGGGATAAACACATGAATGAGGGGGGCAATTCTGTCCCAAGTAGTGCCTCCTTCAACAACTCTGAACCATTTTTTCAGTCTTTAAACTTGTGAAAGAGGCTAGAATAAGACAATTAAAAATGTGGTCATAAATTCTCCCTTCCGTCCTCCTTGCCTTTGATATTTCTTTGCATTTTAGTGTCAAATCTTGTTTAAATATGGTAGGTAAATAGAGAGTGGAGAAATGTATTAAACTAAAAATTTTAAAACATGTGAGAAGATGGTACTAGGTACTAGTTACATAATACCTACAAATTACACATTTTATATATGTTTCTCCTTTAATAGAGAAAAACTCTAGATGCGACACAAGGAACAATTGAAGAAACTAAAGATGGATTTGTCTAGACCTAGTTTCACATACTGCTTTATAGTCAGGAAGGGAATCTTTGTAAAAGGACTTGGTTGGGGGTAGGTCAGATGGCCAGGGAGTCCAGACCAGTCAGTCTGCTGTGGTTTTAGATGTTGCTGCAGATTCACACAAAAACACAGGCTTGTGAGAAAACTGGGGAAGAAACACATTTAGGCTATGAGGAGCATGGACTCCAGGGATTTGACAAAAGCATTTCAGAATGAGAACTTGCTCATGATGAAGACTGGACATGCTGGGGATAGGTGTGCACTGATCTTGACCTCTAGAACCCATTTTTCCTTCTTTGATAACAGTGTCACGTTTTCCTTTTGAGCAAATACCTCTTTCCCATTTGGTGTAGTCTTGCTTGGACTACAAATCCCCAAGTAATTAAGGAAATCTCCTCAGGCCGTTGCACCTTGAATGGCGTAAGCAAACACGAGCGCAATGACTGCTCTGCAGGTCACTCCACGGAGAGCAACCTTACAGGACCCGTTGAAGTGTCCAGGTCCTGAACGAGGCATGTGTCTAGGACAGGATTTTATTTTTAGAAGATCTTTGAATACTCTCAGCCAACAGCAGAACCTGTGAGAAGTGTGCAGTCATGGAAAACCATTTCTTTTCATTATTTTAGTTTCTTCTTGGTAAACCATTCCTACACTGGCTCCTCAAGGCTTTTATCCCTTCTTTTCCCCAGTCTTTCAACTTCTGGTCTCACGGAAGGACTTAATATCAGTGGTATGGAACTTCTGTGTTTGAATTTTTCTATCCTTTTTTACAAGCAAATTTGCATTTATGACTTTATAGCATGTGAAGAGCATTTTATTAACGACAAGGTGTTTGATGTCAGTTTGTTGTATCTGTAAACTGGGGATGTGGGATGGTTGGGCAAGTCAGTGAAAGCTAATCCTGTGCAAGAAGATTGTTCCCATTTAGCCTCCAAAAATCCCATGCTGTTCTGTGTATGTCGGAGCTGCCCAGGGAGGGGTCACACTTCGGCTCTTTCTGTGTCCTTTGCTGTCCAGCGTAAGGGGCATTTAGGGTGAAGGAGGTAAGAGCGTTCACATCCCACCTCTGAGTAACGCCGTTGGTCCTGCTTATTCTTGTTCCCCAGCTGCATCTAGAAATGCAAATGTGTCACGCAGCAGGCGTCGCAGAGCCCAGGCCAGTGTAGCTGAAGGTGCGCTACTGCCGCACCCGCACATCAGCATCCCGCCCCCGCCGGGGGCAGTCTCCACACTCTGTCACTCCATTCTCCTCCACCTTCTCTCCAGGGGTACAGCAGGGAGACCAGGTGCCCGACTTTACTGGAGTAACCAACACCTGCCACCCCTCAACCTTAGACTCCAGATAACAAAGTCTGTTTCTCGTTCATGTCACACGTCCACTGTGGATTAGTTGAAGGTAGGATGGAAGGGTCTGCTCATCTTAGCTACCGGGAACCCAAGCTCTGCTGGTGCCATCCCAGGGCCTGTGAAGGGCCTTGCTGTAAAATGCCTGGGCCGAGAAGGAAGACTCTTAATTCCTACTCACAGTGTACGAGCCATGGTTACTCTCAGGGCCTCCTCCAATCACAGGACAGTCAGAAAATGCAGTCCTCCCATGGGTCCAGAGGAGGAAGAACTAGAAAACCTTGACAAGTAGCATTAATAACTGAGGTAAATGCAAAGAATATGGCTTTAGGGTCAGGAAACCCTGAATTATATAATCTTAGCTCTGTCCTTCCTAGCTGTGTGGCACTGAGTAATTGTTTGAATCTGTGACCCTCATTTTCTTTATCTGAGAAGTAAGGAAACAGTACCTTCCCTGGAACATCTTCCGGTGTTTGGCACAAAAGAGAGGGTGGCAAATATTAGCTTTCCTCCATCTTTTTCCTATTAATACTTTATTGTAGGTAACTGTTTTGATGGGCATGATTTAATCATCCTTTTAACATAAAGGCTAAATGCCGATAGCAAGTTCATTGGTCCCCTAACTCCTGTGAGAGATGCTTGTATTTTCATGGGCAAAGTTCAATTGCACACGCTCTGAGCACTGTGAGATGCCATATAATAGCTCCCATAATGTCTATTCCCTAATGTCAGCATACTTGTAGAGCCCACTCCCCTTGAACATTGGTGGTAAACAGTTATGCGGTGTCACTTAACAGATGCAGTTATTAAGAGACTGTGACTTTCACCTATTTGATATTCCCTCTCCCCAAAGCAACTGGCAGACACAAGCTGCCATGATGGAGAGGCCCATGTAGCAGGATATGGAGGAAAGTAATGTATCTAGACAACAGCCAGTGAGAATTTGAAAGTCTCAGTCCAATGGCTCACAGGGATCTGAATCCCATCAACAAATACTGGGAGTCCATGGAAGTGGATCCCTCCCCAGGTGTGCTTCAGATAACTATGAGCCCAGAAACTCTGTGACTGCAACCTTGTGGGAAGCTGGATTCACATGGTTAACACATGGCCTGGATTCTTGACTCAGAGAAACTGTAAGATAATGATTATATATTATTTTAAGCCATCAAATTTTGGGCTAATTTGTCATACAGCAATAGATAGGTAATACAAACACAACAGGCATTCTGCTAGACATAGAAAGCCACAGGTAGATAGAACATAGACTTTCTTTAAGGAGACAATCTCGCAGTCACTACCCACTTCCCAGATTTAGCCTCCCTCTGTTAAGCAAGGACAGCTCTTGCCTTTAATCCAGGGTGGTCATGCTTGAGTGGGCTCTTTGGGAACATACGTATGCTTCCCAATTAACTCTACCTTAGCTGTTTTAAAAGGCTGAGAATATGCCTCCTTCTCACCCCTATACCAGTTCTTTTATCAAGAAGTAGTTTGATACGGTGCTTAAAATCACAATTTTTGATAACAAGCTTGGGGTTATTAAAAAGGTGCCTTTGCAAAAATTATTCTACCTCCCTGGGGTTTCCATTTTCTTGTGTGTTATTGGGGCACAACAGTGCCTGGAGTTGGGGGAGGGTGCGATGAGTGCATTGGTCTGAAGTCCAGAGCACAGCCTGATGGAAGGGAAAGGAGGAAGGGCCTGGTAGGTGTCGGCCACCGTCAATCCCGGCCAGAGGCCTCGCTTCCCAGGCAGAGCATCTGTGTGGGAAGCACCGCGCTCTCCCAATGCCACCCTGCTCTCCCCGTTTACACCCAGCCTACATTAGTAAAGCAGTAGCAGCTGGGGCCACGGGTGATCACCATCCAGCTCAACTGTGTTTATGCACTGTCTCCCTTGCGTACACCCAGTGACACAGTGCCACGAGTGTGTGCCACAGGGAGATCCTGTTTCTTTATTTATGTACTAGACTTGCGCTTCCCAACTTTTTCACCTCCAACTGGCTATCACATAGCACTCATGTCTAGTGAAAACAGTCTTCTGGCCTGATAATTCACTCAAGTCATGTCATGAATATGACTGATGAAGAGTGTGTACAAAATATTTTTTAAAGGAATGGATGAGTTAATTAAATTGATGCTGTTTTGCCCTGAACAGCAAGGGCCCGTGGTGAAAGAGGACTCGTCAAGGCAGCATCATGCGGGGATCAGTAACGAAAGGCGGGATGAAGTCAGCATAATAAAGTTTGGGCTGCAGGACAGGGAAGTGGAAAAGGGAAGAGGACGGGAAGTGAGGGAGCTCTTCTGTGTGTCTCTGACTGAAAGGCAGCCGGGGAAGAACTTTAGAAAACTTCGCAGCATCCTGAGGACTCGAGCACATTCCTAGTGTTTAGTGCATCTTGGTAGGATGTTTCTGGGGATATCTCTCCAGCCCGTGAAAAGGTTGATACAAAATTGATACATGGTTTTTGACATTGTTTTCTGAATGGAAGCCGTGTGGGAAGGTAGGATGGAGCAGATACGAAGTCAAAAGTAGAAGAAATCCGGCATAGCTGGGTCAACAGATAAAGATGGCAGGATACAGAAAACGCTTTCCTCTACCCTCCCCCACCCCCACTTCCGGAGAGGTTACCCGCCCTGCTTCCGTGTGGAAATTGTACCCCATGAAAAGCTCCTGCTCGCCAATTATGTAAACATCGATTTTTATTTTAAACTTATTACCACAGTGATTTAGATTTATTATACTTTGAGAGTCGTTCAAAATTAAATATAATTTTTTCTTGTAGTGCTCTGAAGATGAATGATTTACAGGGAGAGATACTACCGGCAAAGTCGACACTTGCGCAGTACCGTTCTCGGTTGGTGTGCCCAGGCACCTCGGGTGGGATGTCATGCTTTGCCCTTCACAACTCCACGTAATGCTGTTTAATGAACCTACATTAAACATCTACATTGTTAGGAAACAAAAATATAGCCCAGAATTTCCATGAATATTTTCTGACATTCCAATTAGAACTGTTTTCATTGATCCTAAAGCTCCATCGCTCTAGCTAAGCAAGCCTTAGCTTGGTTAATGAATGCTAGCGCTGAGGCTAATTCGTTTGTGTGCATCTCCCCTCACCTTCCTTCGTTTTGTACAAAATGAGACTCAAATTCCTAGACCATCCTAACGGAGAGGTCATCTAGGTAACTTCGTTGGCACAGTGGACATCAGCTGTTCAATATCCGTCTGGTCCCTTTCTGGTAATCACACCCTGGTTTCTTTCGGGGGGATGCGCACTCCCATACTCTTAGTCTATATGGCTGAGGTAAAGTTGTGCACTGCTCTGGTTTACATCTGGAATGCACCCAAAGGCCCACGGGTTTAAAGTTTGGTTCCCAGGGTAGCATCACTGGGAGGAGGGCCTTCTGGGAGGTCTTTAGGTCATTGGAAATGTACCTCTGAAGGGGACTGCAGAACTCCATCCCATCCAGACTTCCTCTTTTCTCCCTGGCTTGTGATGTAAGTGGTTTTGTTCAGTCACATATTCCGTGCCATGATGTGCTGCCTCTCCACAGGCCCAAAACAGTGGGACCAATTGATCTTGAACTGAAAATGCCAAAAATGTGAGGCAAAATAAACTTTTTCACATGTAAGTTAATTATCTCAGGTTTTTGCTGTAGGGACAGAAAAGCTAACACACACTCATTTCCACAGCGGGAGCATGTCAAAGCTCAAGGTGATCAGTAGTGGCCCCATATTGGGCTTAGGACTCTATCAAATTTAATGAGACACAATGAATGTTTCACCAGGATTTTGGAGAAAGAGATGTTGCTTTACTGGCGTTACAGAAAACTCCAGAGGATTTAAGGCCTGGGGCTGCCATATGGCTACAACCACCATCTGGCCTATCACATGATGGCTAAGATCAAAGCCAGTAGAACTGAAGACACACTGTAAAAAATTGAAAGAAAAGAAAAGAGAAGAAAACACCTGGGCTCCTGATAGCATTTTTGGGAAGTAAACTTAGTTGTGCTTTAAAAATACACATAGCCTTGAGGGTTTCATCTTTTATAAACCAATAGATTTTCACTTTAAGTCAATTTGGGCAGAATTCTCTGTCATTTGAAGCCAAAGGAATCATTACTAATACATTAGTGAAAGGGCACTTTTATGTCGGAGCATGTGGCCATCTGAAAAATCAACGCAAAGGAACAAAAAAATGTTAAACATTGAAAAAGTCTCATAGGTTAACTGGCTGTAATCCCACTAATCATAAAATGAGAAAACCAAGTGTCAGGGAGGAGGCCTCTGTGCACGGTGCCCACACAGTTGCTTGGTGTGGAGGCGGAGAGACAATCGAGATGGGAAATCCAGGCCTCTTGCACCCTCCTTCTGCGAGGGTGAGGATACTCAAGCTTGTTTCCCATTCCCTTTAAGAGCTTCAGTCCCACAATGCCAAGTCACTTTCTCCCTGTGTTTCCTTCCCTTCCTACTCTTAACTATTTGAGATAGATTTTTTCTTTTTTTTTAGACAGACTCTTGCTTTGTAGTTCAGACTGGTCTCGAACTCACTTTGTAGACCAGGCTGACCTCCAACTTACAGCAATCCTCCTGCCTCAGCCTCCCAAGAGCTGGGATTACAGGCATGTGCCACAACTCCTGGCTCCTAATGTATTTAATTTTTTAAACTTTGAAATATTTCAACCACATTAAAAAAAAACAGAGGTAAAAGCATAGATACCATGTACTACCATTTATATTTAGCATATGTTAGTATTTTGCCATTCTTTCCAAATGTTTTTTCTTTTTCTAAAGAAATACAATGCTGTAACGTCACACAGTCTGTTCTGCTTGCTTTTCATCTTACCCAGCAGTAACCTCTATCTTAAATGTGGTCTTTTTATTACTATTGCATTGTATTTCAAATATGTGAAGTACATATGTGAATATACTTTAGTGCTGGGCTTTATAATTTTATATCAACAGTGTTGTATACATTGAATCACAACTTTGTTTTCTCACTGTTATGGTTTGAGACATTTTTAAAAGAATAGAGGCAGATTTCTTTATACTTGTGGAAATACACATTGGTTTTACCTTGCTTTCTGAATGATAGTTTAGCTGGTTACTGAATTTTAGGTTGATGGATTGTTTTTTTTTTAATTTTGGCTCATCAGAGTCATCTGGCACTACTGTGTATATTGAGAAGTCAACTGTTAATTTAAATTTGTTCCTGAGTAAGGATCTTATTATTAGTTACCATCTCCTTATGCAATTCAGAATTTTCAGTATTTTAATCCCTCAAAAGCAATCATGTTTCTTAAATCTGTAGATTCAGGTCATTCATCAATGTCGAAAACATTTTTACCCATTGTCTCAGTTACTTTTCTCTCATTGCTGAGACAACACACCTGACACCCAAAATTAGGGAAGGAAAGGTTTATTTCTTAGAGTTCTCGGGGGTTTCAGCTCACACTTAGTTGGCTCCAAGGCAGTGTGGCATGGCCGGACAGCCATGCATGGCTGCCACGACAGCAAGCATGAACGGGCAAGAGAGAGCGGACCCGCCTTCCTCCTGCCCTTACACTGTGTGGGCTCCACCCCTGGGCGGGCGCTGCACTCATACCATCAATCCCAGGGCCAGACAACAAACCAATTACGAATGCCAGGCTCAGCCATCCACAGGATCAAACCCACACAACAATATTTATGCAAATAATCATGTCTATGTCCTTTGATTTTGAAAGCCCAATTAGGTAAGTGTAGGATCTACACATTCTAAGGTATTTAGTGTAATCCATTGTTTTATATACTCTCACCGTTTTACAGTGTAACTTCCTTACGTTTATTTTCCAGCTATTAATTCTCTCTTCATGGTATTTCATTCATTATTTACTCTGATCATGGGGTTTTAAATTTCAGTTACTGATTTTTTCATGACTAGATGCTGAATTTGACACTTCTTCATAGTTGAATAGGATCTTAACCTTTTTTGGTATAGGATCTTTATCTTTCCTTAGTAGTTTGAATCACTTTTTTTTATGTTTTGGCTGAAGAGAGCCAAGTTCTACATTCATGTTCTGGGACATACATCCTTGAATGGCATAACCATGTCTATGGTTTACATAGTAAACTTTAACAGTGGACCTTGCTGGGGCCTAGAAATCCCTCATGGCGCTATTATTTCCCCTTTTTTGTTGAACAAATTATCTTTTCTAGCTATGCTTCACTGCTGAATCTGCAGGATACTTCTAATAGTAATCTTAATTTTAAATTTAAGGCCCTCTCAAATTCCATTTTAAAAACAAGGTTCTTAACATAGTGCTTTATCGCCAGGAAAATGCTGCATGGAAGCATTTTATCACAAAATCTTAGAATATGAGAGCCAGAGGAATCCCACAATATGTCTGGTATATGGAAAACATCAAAACTTTATTAAAAGATTGAAAACATTTAGATGAGGACACACACAATAGTGAAAAGTTCTAGGAGACTTGAAACAAAGAGGCATGGGATTTAACCTTGCCAGCAATAATCTGAAGATGTTGAGTAGTTTAACAGTTATGGTTCTGAAGTGGGTCTCAATACCCTACTTGGATGATGAGAAATCCTAGGAAAGGCTGGAGACAGAATCTTGCCTCTTCCTGCTACAGAAGGCAAAGAAAGTCAGAAATATTCCCTCTTTGGGGATTGTGGCAGCCAGAATAAAGGCAGATAATCTAATCTTAGCTATTGAATGGTTCTCACTCAGAACTTTAAATCTAGAGTAAATGACATTGTAAGGCAAATGACCACTTAGAATTCATCCAGGTGGTGACAGCATCATCTCCTTTTGGGGGTTAATGGTCATGGCCACTGGTGGTATGACTGTGGCAACAGAAATGCCCAACTGCATGCTTCCTGCAGGAGCTGTGGTTTGGACCACCTACCTTCCATTGACTCCTTCATATTTTTATTAACAGTATTAATTGAACATATTAATGGGGCTCTGTGTGATATTTCCTCACATGGATGTCATGTGCACTGATCACCCCCAGCCTCCCTTTTCCCACACCCTTCCCCACATTCTTCCCTATCTCTATTAATCATTACTCTCAGGTCAATATTTCTTTCTTTTGCTTCCATATATGAAAAAACATGAAGTACTTGTCTTTGTCTTATTTATTTCATTTAACATAATGTTCTCAAAGTATATCAACTGTGCTGCAAATAACAGGATTCCATTCTCCATGGCTGAATAACATTCCACTATGTATATACATTGTGCTTTCTTTATCCATTCTTCTGTTGATGGGCACCTAGGCTAATTCCATATGTTAGCTACTGTGAATAGTGCTGCTAGTGCTGCAATAAATATGAGCATGCAGACATTTGTTTGGTATGATAATTTGATTTCCTTTGTATATACACAGAAGCTGGATCATGTGGTAGAACTTTTTTTAGCTTCCTGAGCCTTGCTATAGAGTCTCAAAAATATGTGATCCTGTTCCAATGCGCTCTCCTCTGTTCATCTTACAGAGTTAGTTTCTATTGCTTGCAACCAAAAACTTGCTACTTAGGTCTAAATTTTCTCCCATGTTCATAAAATCCAGCGCATATCTGTGTTACTCTGGCTTTTGCAAATTTTTTTAATACACATTTTTCGTCAACCTAAACAGGTAGTGGAAACTCCTCATTAACCGTATTACATGAAGAAGAACAGATAAACATCATACAGATAGATGTCGCATGCAGTGGTACACAGTCAGCAGTGTGGGGACAGAGCGTGGGTCCAGCTGAATTTTCTGTGGTTTTTCTACGTCAACATGGTCGCATATCTGGGTTCAAACTGAGACCATAACCATGAACGTGCATTGTAATCTGAAGAGCACTATAGGACTGTTACTACTGTTCAGGGTAACCCAGGAAAGAAAAAGAAAGAAATCTGCATTAAGGCTAACCCAGTGTCATCTGCATTATTCTATACCTTCTAATTCCAAATAAATACATTTATTTAGTTCTATTTATAGATTAACTTTTAGAAGGTGATTTAGGAATAGATTTAGAATATTTCTTAGCTATATTCAAATAATTCAAGATACCTGTGCATAGGGTTAAGAATCACATAGAAATTTTTTCACTCTCACTTCTAAACCCTAAAGGTTCACTCAAGATTTTCTACTGTAAGTTGAGCATGGTGGTTCACACCTGAAATCCCAACACTCTGAAACTGAGGCAGGAGAACTGCCATGAGTTTGAGGCCAGTGTGGGTTACAAAGTGAGTTCAAGGCCAGCCTGAACTGCATAGCAAAACTCTGTCTTCTCTCTCTCTCTCTCTCTCTCTCTCTCTCTCTCTATATATATATATATATATATATATATATATATATATATACACACATATATATATTCAACTATAACAGAGATTTACCTGTATGTTTTAAGTAAATTAGTGATAGCATTGGGAAACCCACTTTAATTGCTTCAGCACCCTGCAAATTGCCTTAATATTGCTCTTTTCTTAGCCCCTGTCTCTCAGGCTCCCTGTCCTAGTTAAGCCTCGTGATATAATCCCATCCCTTAGCATGTCTGATTGGGAAGAAGAAAGCCAGATAAGCAAAGGAATGGAAAAACAGACAGCACCCCAATTAGTAGTAACTGCTGAGCAGAGAAAGACGCAATATAAGTGAAATGATCTCCACTGACCACGAAGACCGCAGTAAACAAGAGGAAATGAGCGCATCCATCATAAACCGAGAGGCAGAACACGGCAGGGGTCAGAGAGAGGTGCTCCCTTCCTCACAGCCCCTTCAACAAGCAAAGCCAGGACGTGTTTATGACAGCACCTGGACGGCAGGGGCAGGGCAGCTGTAATCACAGCAGCGAACATGTTTAGACAGCTTTTCACAGTTCACAAAGCCAGGTGGACAGAGAAGTTATTTTCTTTTGTAAATGAAGAAACAGACTCCGAGATGTTAAGGGATTTGTCAAGGATCACGTAGCCATTAAATAACGGCACCAGCAATCAAGTTAGGTGACGTTGGAGAGGGAAGGACTGAAAAAGAATGACAAAGAAAGAAAAAACAAGAATAGTAGAAAAAGCAAGCGGGAGTGAGGCAGGATATTAGGACACAGCCAGCTGGCTGGACACGGGTGCATGGGCTGTCAATCACGTAGATTCAGGCCACACATAGAAAAAGTTCCCAAAGCCCCGTACATGCAACCAATCAGAAAGTGTTATCTTCAGTTCTTCTCATGAGAACTCAAGCAGGCTTTTGATAGGATGGATTAAATCTGACGTCAGCCTGAAGTGTGGGAGACACAGAAGAGGGCCGCCATTAAGCTGACAGCCACTGTGAGCTCTCTCAGTGGCTCCCTTCTTTCCCTACTTTTAGCTGACATGCACTCACTCTGCAGAGCATGCTTCTTTCCAACATTTAATAAATATAAAACCCCCACTACCTTTTGTACTTAACTTTGTCCAGTTCTCTGTTCAGGATAAGAAGAACCTAGAAAGAATCTCTAGGAATCCCTAGCACTGCAGAACTTGGTAAGAGGAGGAAACGTGGAACAGAAAGGGCTTTAATGACAATGAAAGGAAATTAATAGAATGGTGCTGACGAATTATCCCCATGATAAAATCTTATTTTGTGTAAAGGCGGGAGGACAGAACCCAAGGAGAGCCAAGGAGAGAGTACAGAAGAAGCACCATCGTTATCCACACACCAAGACCATCATAAATTCAAAGTGCTTTTACCATAATCATTTAGAAAACAAAACAAAAACAAAAACAAAAACAAAACACAGACCACACAGAACCGTTACTGTCAGGTCACATTTGCTGTGATACTCCCAAAGTTTGGAAGGCACTTTCCAGCTGCGAGGCTCCAGAGCTAGGGAAAGGCCTGTGTGCCTGTAGTGTACACGTACCCTACTCACAAGGTGCACAAGTGCATGCTGCTTCTCCTTGTCACCCTCCCCTTAAACCAGGCCTGTGGGGGTAGTCGCGTTACTTTTCCCTTTCTATAGACGAAGCATATTCCTAGATTGCTTCCCTTATAATAAAGCAGACTGAATTTATTCAGATGGAAATATACATCCTGCCTGATCTGCTAAGCAATTTGCTTCACAAAAGCCTGGACTCCTGCTCAAATTTCAGAAGCTTTGTGCCTACACTGACCAAAACGCCAGCGGTGACTTTACTCAGAGGACCTGACACAGCGTTCAGTATGGGGAGTGTGTGTGTGTGTGTGTGTGTGTGTGTGCGCGTGTGCACAGGCACATGCAATGTGCGCATGTATGTTTTAAAGGAGAGCTGCATTTTCAGGGAGAAAAAAACAAGGAAAAGAGAGCCTCTTACCTAACCTACTGAATCTTAGATATTAGTAAGTGAAGGTCATATTTCTAAATAAAATTAGTCTACAAGAGGCCAAATTTGTCTCAGAGAGTCTCAAGTGTGACTGCCAACATCCCAGATTGAGTCTACATTCCCACTATGCTACACAGACAGTGCAGTTGGTTATCAAGTAGTGCCAAAGGCAGCACCATGGACAAGGATATGTATTACACATGACCTGAGTCAAAAGGTTGAAACACAAGTCATTGGTAATATACCCATTTATGTCTTCAATATACTTGTGTTTTAACAATAAACCATCTGTTTGTGGTAATTTGGTTAATAATATTATTACCTATTTTGTTCATTAATAGTTCAAACATTCTAAGGTATTCTAATCAAACCATAAGTATTATTCTTTAATTTTAAAATCTGGTGAACAGTTTCTTAACCACCATTCATGGTTTAAGAGAAAAGGGTTCTATCTTCTTTCATTCTTTTTTGTCAGATGGAAGTAATAGAAATGTATTTGTTGATATTATTAGTTTACCAATCATATCTGTTTTCAAAAGACAGATTTTTTATCATTTTATTTTGAATCTTCCTTTGGTTTGTTTATTCAGAATAAATGTATGAGCTTTAGAGTCAGATAGTTTGGGGTTCAAATGCAAACATTTTTGCTTCAGTATCTGAATAAATTTAAATATTTTAAAATTTATTCAGATACTGTCAGATGTACATATTATATTTGTAAAGTGAGGGTACAGACACTTACCTCAAAGGGTTGTGAAAGAACAAAGTCAGGCATAAAAGTGCTTACACATGTAAAACTTTCCAAAATTATTAGTTTTCTCCCCAAATCAATTTTATTGTATTTTCCTTGAATTTGGTAGTAGAAATCTAAAGTCATATCCAAGTGAGGATACATCATATTTTTGGACATAATCTATGTAAAAAATATAATGAATTTTCTTTGATGTGTGAATACCAAAACATAAATTACATTTTCATTTATTTTTAGCTAAATAAATGCAAGAAGTCATAAATCTTTAAAATCAAAGGAATTTTCATTCAAAAGAAAATAAAGGATGGAAAGAAAATAACTAAAAATGCATTAGATGTTGATATATCCATAAGTGGAATAAAGATCCACACAGTTCTACTGATACTTAAGAATTCTGACCAATAATAACATTGTATCAACAAACAATTAAACAGTTCAGCATATGTTGCCATCAAGTAAGTGCGGCCAACAATGAAAAGTAGGCTACTGCCTTAGAAACCCACCACACAGAGTATAATGAAGGCTCTGAAGATGTCTTGCAGCGCACACACACACACACACACACACTTTAAATTTTGTTTTGTTTTGTGTTTTGAGACACAGTCTCATTATGTAGTTCAGGGTGACCTTGAACTCACGGCAATCTTCCTGTCTCAGCTTCCTGAGTGCTGGGATTACAGGTGTATGCCATCATGCCAGGCTCACACACTTTAAATATTAAAGAAATACTATATTTTGTAAATTTATTTACCTATGGGACCCTTTTTCTTCAAGGGAAATAATTAAATTAGAACGATAGCGTTCTCATAAATGGGATTAATGTTTTTTTGTGAGCGATGAAAGAGAGATGAAGTTTCTGTCATTTCCTCTCTCACGCTGCCAGAGGAGGATATAAGGAAGCATCAGCTGTAAACCAGGAAGACGATCCTCCCCAGACACGGGATCTGCTGCACCTCAACCTTGAATTTCTAGCTTCTACCACCATTTGAAAAAATAAAGTTTGTTAAATGACCTAGTCCATGGCATTTTGCTGTGGCAACTCAAACCTATTAAGACAAGCACATAATAGAGTTACTCTCCTAAGAAATACAGTTTGAACAATGCTAATCTTCTGGATAATACCTAAATCCTATAGTGCGCACACACACACACAAACTAAAAACAAAAAATAAGAAAGCATAGCAAAACCCACAACAAACTCCCTTTAAATGTAGTTTAATATACACAAATGACAGAGCTAATGAACAATTTCATTAATAAAGATCTTGTTTACACCTTTTAAAATTATCAAATCATCTGGTTTAAGATTACATTCTACTTCATTAAGTAACATCATAGTTGTTAGAGCCCGTAACTGCAAATTTATTTAATTGTTTTGGCTCTCACACAGGGATATAGACTCTGTCAAGACTGTCAACTGAAACTTACAAAGCATTAATTATTTTCTATGTTTATTCATAACTACTTTTGCACGTGGATGGCAAGTAAATAGAGTATGACAAGTTTTAATGGCCAGGGGTGAGGGCTTGAAATAAGACAGAGATGAAATGGAATCCTAATTCTCCCAGTGATGATACACCGCCTATTTGTGCCTCAGTTTCTTCAGATGTAAAATGGCAGCATTTCCTATTTTATTAAGTTGTTTGAGGATCAAATGAGGTCATATAAAAATACACAGCACTGAGCAGGGGGTGTAGCTCTGTGGTAGAGCACATGCTTACTATGTTCTAAGCCCCTAGGTTCAACCCCAGTGATGCTTAAGAAAAAATCTAATATACTACCAGGCATACAATGTTTAACAAAAGCTATTATTTTATGAACTTCAGATCATGAGCTTATTGTTTTTTTTCTTTTGTGAATAATAACGCTCTTTATCCTCTCTCTATATATAACCACTGAAATGCCAATGGAGCCTGCACAGTTCTACATCTAGACTGGTATTTACCTACACGCCATTTACAAATCATTTGGCTTTCAGTAAAAATCCTTGGGGAGAATTATTACTATATGTGGGTTTTTAAAGATTTCCTTTCACACTTTATCACACAGGGTGTTTCTGAGGAGAGCTGAGAAAACTCCAGGGAAACAAAGCAGCCGTTCTGTGCTCACAGGGACTCCGCTGGAGTTTGTGGTGACTGACACTTCAATGACAGGGAGGGCAGGGGCTGAAAGGAGTTGCAGTCTCTGTATCAGTCAAACTCCTTTAATGCCTCAACTGGAGCCCAAGTGCCATTCTGAGCACTGCCTGGGTCACAGTGAGTACTCCAGGGACATGCGGACTGGACTCAGTCAGCGCTGAGGGTCTGATTTGCTGTGAATAAACAGGAGTTTCATGTAATAGTCTAAGTAATTTCTTAGCTAAGTCCAGAGTGAGAATTAAGTATTATGGCGGACATTACGAAGTGTTCTGTCCCAACACACTCTGCCAACATTTTCCCCTCTAGCCTGTCTTTATTTTAGGATCTGATAAATTTTACAGGAAAAAAATGAGAAGGAAAAGAGGAGAAGGAAGAGGAGGAGAAGAAGGAGGAGGAGGAGCAAAGAAAACGAAGGAGAGCAATATGGAAGAGAAGGAGAAGGAAGAGAAAGAAGAGAAGAAGTGGTAAGGGAAGAGGAAAAAAAGGAGGAAAGGGAAGAAGGAAAAAAGGGAAAGAAAAAAGGAAGGAAAGGAGGATGGAGAGAAAGGAGAAAAGGAGGAAGACAGGAGGGAGGGAGAGGCGGCCACACCCCACTCCTGCTGTGGGTTCTGGCCGATGAGTCTGCGTGGACTCACTGCGGCCCCACGCTGCTGCCGTCTGGAATGACTGCGCTTTGCCCCGTGACTGTCAGCAACTCCCGGCAGGAGCTGGGCGTCTATCTTTTCACTTCCTGACCGGAACTAATCTTGAGACTTGCTTTAGTCAATGGAGTGAGGCAAAACAACACTGTACTGCCCTGCCCTGGTCTGGAAATGCTGCTGGCCCAGTGAGGGTTTGCCGGCAGGCAGGGTCAGGAGAGACACAAGGCCTGGGCGCCTCACTGACAGAGGCGACCCGCCCCTCTGACCCACACCCACCGGAGGCAGGGCCGGCCCACACTGATGCTGGTTCCGTGCACAGTGGCTATGCTACGCCCAGTGGTGGGGTGGTTTGTTGAGAAGCAACATGGAGAAGTAGGTGTCTGGTGGCATTTTCCCGCCTCTGTTTTCATTCTTCTTCTTCTTTTTTTTTTTTTTTTTTTTTGTTCGTTCTGTTTTGTTTTGGTACTGGGGATTGAACTCACAACCTCGCGCTTGCCAGGAAGGCGCTTACGCCACTGAGCTAAATCCCCAGCCCCAGTTCTCATTCTTCTTGCCTGCAATGGCGGATCATGGTTTTGGAGGCTGAACAATATCATTACCAGTCTGCCAACAATAAAGCAATTGGAGAGAATCACAGACGTTTTGTTTTGTAAGGTGGGTAAATTCCACAGCACTGAGGCTGGGTTTTCTCTTCCTTGTAGCTCCACATGATCCCGGCTATTGAAAGTGACACTGGATTAAAAGGCTGGGTGACGGCCGTCACACAGCGCGTACTGGAAGGAGCTTGTGGGCAGGATCCAAGCGCATTCGTCCTTTCAGTCTTCTGCTCAGTCACTTAAATATGCAGCAAGTGCCAATCTCCAGACCTTTCTGAGCAGGGAGCCAAGAGAATGCAGATCACACCCTACAGGCTTTCAGGGCCGGCAGGGATGTGAGGAGCATCCAAATTCGATTTTTCCCTAATGACCCTATTTATGACATTCTGACGTGGTTCTTGTTACAGTGCAGCCCCTTCCTCTGATGGTTAGAAAACGATTTTTAGTCAAACCATAGTCTGCCTTCTGACTGCCTTCATCTGTTGGTGACAGCCTTGCTTTCCAGTGCTTTCCAGGTCATCCTCTGAAGTGCGCCCGGCAGAAGAGAAGCAGTGCACAGGGCTCAGGATGGGGGTAGAGTACAAGGGAAACGCACGCGAGGCTGAATCTTCTTCAAACTCACGCTTTATCTTCAAAGACAGGAGAAATTAAACAAACTTGGTTTGCTTTAAGACAGGAATCGTATTTATATTTCTTTCCAAGAAATAACTTTGGTCCTTGAGACAAAACATTATCACAGACATCCCATTTATCTTGTGGCTTCTATACCTCTACTCCAAGAGGAAATAATAAATGCTATTTTCTACAATAATAATAGCTGTTATTTATTTAATACCAACAGAATGCCAACCACTGTGCAAGGTACTTCGCTCTCCTATGCATGTAACTTTCACCATAGCTTTAAGCAGGATTATTTCTTCCATATTAAAGATGAAAAACTTAAAGTTCAGAAAGTTTATTTTCTCCCTAAGGCATCAAAACTGACAATGTAGAAATGATATTTAAACTCAGATGTGATGATCTTCAAAGTTCATCTCTTACAATTGCCATTAATAAGCAATAGACTCACATATGCAGAGGCAACCTTTTTCTTATCTTCTCCAAATATCCTTGAAGGAAAAGGGAACTAAGATAAAATGGCATTCCCCTTTCCAAAGGGAATCATAATTGATAGGCATTCATTAATTAAAGAACATGGAAGGAAGAGTCAGTGTCTTGTTGTTTTTCTTTTTTAGGTTACTACATCCCAGAAAATCTGGAGATTATTGGAATCTAGGAGGGGTTGTTGAACAAAGTTCCAAATACATGAAAAAAATCTTAAGCAACCAGCCAGGTCAAAGGGGCAAGGTTAAGAAACAAGTGTCATCCCCTAAGACGAAAATGTTCTCTATGCCAGTCTTGGGAAGACCTTGGTATCTTCTATTAACTAGAAGTGAATTTAGCAAACCAACAAAGCTGGTATGGGGCTTCAAAGCCAATCGAAGAAAACTTTAAATACATGAAAGTCAGAAATTTAGTAAAAGAACATGTAGGACAAAGTGAACTAAATTTAGTTTCTGCTTCACTGTTTCCAGCTATAGCAAGGAACATGGCAGACCCATGGTTCTCAGGTCTTGCTCATGCACCAGAACCAACCTGAATGACTTGTGAAAATACAAATTTCTAGACTGTATCCCTAGCTTTTCTCAACTTGTAGATCTAAGAACCTGCATTTCTAACCTATTAATAGGAAACACTGATGCTCAGGCCCTGGGGCCACACTTTGACAACTAGTGGAGTCAAAATGGAACAGGGATGAATTGGGTATCCTGGACTGAATGAATGGACAGGGTACTGATGAGTGTCCATTGGCAAAATTTCCACATCACCAGTCAGCAGTTATTGGAGGGAAGCTTATCAGGGTAACCCACATTTGTAACAAAGGCTCAGGGAACAAGTTAGACTTCAGAGTCAGACTTTATCATAGCTCTAACTCTCAAATACTGGCTCTGCCACTTAACAGCAGTGCAAATTTGAGAAAGCACATTATCACTCCGACCTTTCTCATTCACCTGCACCCAGGAGATGACAGTAGCTAATTCACAGAATTATGAGGATTAAGGAAAACAGAGGTGAAGGATATTCTGGTCCAAAGCTGATGTTCAACTAGGTAAACTGATGCACTCTCTTCTGACAGTTGTTGGCTGTGGGTAAGTACACTGGAAAGATGAGGTATTCTTCCTTGTTTAAGGAAGACCCTCTGGATGGTAGCTACAGAATGTCAAGGTTGGGCTAAGGAGAGATTTAAGACATTGAGATAGTTACTCAACTCTTGCAAGACTGAGAGCCACTGAGCTCTTAGCTCATGCCATCAGAAGAGGATAAAGGAAGTAAAGTCTTCCACCAACACAAAGAATTCTGGGAACATCATAACTTCTTATCATTTTGTTTCCAACCTCACATAAACGTCTCATCTTGGTGCCCCTAGACTGAGGGAATGGAAAATGGCCAAAGACACATATGAAAAGTAATACGTTAGGTCATACCAAAGACTGTCTACTGGTGGGTAGCACCGAAACTGGCTGATGGCTGTCAACTGTGATCCTACGTGATGTTACCTGTACATAGTTGGGAAGAGGTCCCAACAACTCTTAACCTTCTCAATCAGATTCAGGACATTGGATAACATAGATAACACAGGACAATAGCCCCATGGACCTGGAACTATGGGTTTGATGACCTTCTATTTTACTCTTAATCTTACATATGAACCCATGTCCAACTTTTCTTTAGAGAGGGTAATTACAAGCAGAATTCTCTATAGAACAGTATTGGAAAGGCAAGTTAGTTACCATCTGACCTAATTAGCTATGTAACTTTTAGAATTTATATTGGTTTCTTCAAAGGGAAAAAACTAACTTATTTTAGATACCACAGTTCTAATGACACAACGGTACATGAGTCTAATGAGTAATTTTATCAAATTAATTATTTCTGAAAGGATAAATTTTTATGCTCAGAAAAATCACTCCAGCTTTTTAATGTTTTGATTTTTGCAACCAATTTTAAAGATCACACTGTGCCAGTTCCATTTGCTGTGTGAGTCTTGCAATAGTCCCAGTCAAAAGCAATAACATTCGAGTTTGACCACAGCCCCACTCTTTATTGTCTCTCAGTGTGTCCTATCACCCTGGGTGATTAAAGCCATGAATTAGCTTTCATAATTTTCACAGTTTTAATATCATCACTTCAATAAGGTAGCTGTGAGCAAGGAGGACAGCTGAATTCTTTCGAGTAAGAAACACCTGAATTAATCACCCACCTTCAACCACATCCCACTGACCCTGATCAATGAGCAAATGATGGTTTATAAACTGTAGAGGTATTTTGTGGGGTCAGTAATGAACAGATAGCTTCAATTTCCCAGCAGTTTACATCTAGCTCTGTACCATTTGACAAAATCTTCACGCTTGGTATAGAGTTACATTTCTAGGTAATATCAGCTGATACAGCCTTTAACATGATACTATTTTGGTGTATCCTTTGCATCCATATACTTCATTGCCTAGATGTCTACCAACCTATAATTTGGGTTACATAGCATAAGCATGCTTTGATTAAATGTCTTAATTTTATATGACAGTGGTTCTAAAATTTTAGCATTCATCAGAATCACCTGAAGGCTCAATTAAAACAGACATGCTGAACTCCAACCGCAGAGTTCTGCATTCTGTAAGTCTGGATTTGCATTTCTAACAAGTTTTTATGTGAACCTAATGCTGGGGTGTGGGGGTCACACTATAAGAACTACTGCCTTACAGATGCTGATACTACATTTATTTTTCTTTTAAAACTAAGTTCTAGTGGTTCCCCATGTGGTAATAAGGAGGAGGGTATACTAACTATTGTGGAGTCCTTACCTTATTAAATTTTATTTAAAGAAGAGTCTGCCATAGAGAACTTTGTTAAAAATACCAGGTCTCAGCTACTCCCGCTGACCTCAAAGATAAGGAGGCAGTGTCCATATCCAGTCCCAGCACATCAGGTCGTATTTGTGGAGGTCATGGAGACCATGTACTGGAAGAAATGGCCACGCACAAATGTGATTCCAACTCTTGGTGTTTCAAATGTGAGCATGCTTTATACAAAAGGTGGTACAAACAGAGTCACATTATACAAAAGACAAGACCTGCAGAGAGGAGGACAGATTTGTTTCATCGTCAGATTCCTGGATGTGAGATAGGGACGTCCTCTCTCTAGGTTTCTTCATAGAACCAAGGATCAGACCACACACCAGAAAGCACGTGGCGGTGGTGTCTCAGGTTCATGGTGGACCCAGGAAAGAGATACCAATTAATGACAAAGGGCAAACTCATTAAAAGGAGAACTTTACACTCAAAAGTCATGAACCAAATTCCTCATTCCAGCACTCCAGTCTTACCTCCAAAAGAAAGTAAAACTCTAGGAAACCAACAGCATTAATTTTATTCTGAATAAGTCTATTTGCTCTTATGGGAATCTGACCACTGAAGATTCCAAAATGAGTATTTCCTGCAAGATATGTGTGTGTGAGTGTGTGTGTGTGTGTGTGTGTGTGTGTGTGTGTGTGTATGTAAGAAAGAGTGAGAGGAAGGAGGAAGGAAGGAAAGGAGACAGGGAGGGAGGGAGGAAAGTGGATATACTTAAAATTTGAGCACTGCTATTCAAATAAGACAGAGAATGCTAATCATTCAATCCATACACAAGAATCAAGTTAGGCCTGTTATTTTTATGAACACATGAACTATAGAGAATGCAAACAGAGCAATACTGAGAAGCTTTCCTAATGTTTCTTGGAAAGAACCCACTCTCCAGTGCAGTGGAGCAGTGGGGTGAAGAGTTTAGAGCTGGGACTGTTTTACCTAGATCCAACAGAAACTATGTTTACCAACTATATAATCATTGCCAAGTTACCTAAATACCTGTGCCTTGGTTTCTGTACTTACATAATTTATATACTAATAGTTCTTATCTCCTAGGGCTGCTACATCGAGTAAATGATTTAATATATGTAAAGTGCTTATAAGAATGCCAGCACGTAGAAAATGCTATGTAAGTGCCAGCCATTATTATTTATGTCCGAATACGTGCTGTCCTCTTTCTTTTGTTCTATGCAAATTCCTCATGCTAATGCTATTTAGATTGGCTACCCTCCAGAATTGAGACTTCTGCCATAATTATCTACATATGGCATCAGGATTGTTCCAGAACTACCCTAATGACTTTGATTAGGACCAATCACCTGTGCCTATTTACCCAGCAGGATGATTGGCAGGGTTGTGGAAGGACTGGGTATTCCAATTATATTCTCATTGGGTATGAGCTGGTTTGAGCAAATATGCCAGTCAGAATTACGCTACAACAGATAATTTTCTGTACCTTTTATACAACCTAAAAGAGAAACCAGAAAAAAAAAACAGAGTAGAAAAAGAAGAGGAACCCTTTATGGATTCAATAAGAAGTTGCCCAAGCTTCTGCTATGTTTGGAGTGATGTGTGCAGTCTGTGGCATTGTGATGCAGACTGAGAAGTGGCTCTCACTCCTGAGGAAGTCACAGTATACTGCGTAAAACAGAAGAGAAAATCAATGAATAGTGAACAATACACTAAGGTTACAGTAGACATTCCCGTGAAATACACAGAAGCTGCCCAAAATTGTGCTGTCTCCCTAACATTTCAAAGGCAAGAAAGAGCTGAAAGAAAAGTAGGAGCCACCTCTAAGGTGCTTAAGGATATTCTGAGCAATGTCATGCATGTAAGCTCTGCAGTATGGATGATATTGAAGGTAGGGAATCAAGATATTAATTCCCTAGGGTCCTTAAACACCAGGAAGTATAAAAGGAGAGGAAAGCTGGAATTATGTGAGAGGTCAATCTCAAACTCATAAGAGTATCTATGTATTCCTGCCTGTGTGGCAGTATATGTATCATGTATTTTTCCTTCAAGAAAGGGAGAGAAACAAAGAAAGCATTAAACAACTATTGAAAATTAATTTTCTTTGCAAAAGGAATAGACTGGATGCTACTATTGCTTTTGGTTGTCTATAGGAAGGTAGAGGTTTCAGTGAAATTTTCTGTGATGATAATGTATTGTCTAGATGTCTGTAAAAAAGCATATGTAGTACCTAGTTGTCTTGATAATAGACTTGAGAGTATAAAGGGCAGGAATATGATTGGGCTGGGAGCTGAGCAGTTATATCACAAATCTACTCTTGTTGGGAAAAAGCTCTGTTTAGTGGTTCTCAATAAGGGTTGAACAATATTATCACCTTTGATGCTATGGAAATTACTCATATTTGAGTTCCAGACCCAGAAACTAGGATTTAGTTGGTTAGGATAGCAGCCTGGGCAAAAGGCATTTTAAAAGCTCCATGATTTTAACATAGAGCCAGGGTTGAGAACCCTAAATGTAAACCTTTGCTACCTAAAGTTTGCTTACAGACCAGTAGCAAATCCGTGGGCTTGCTAGTAATGCCACATTTCAGGTCCACTTGAAACCTACCAGATCAGAATCTGATATTAACAACATCTTCAAACAATCCAAATGTACAAGACAGTTTGAGACATGCTGATCACAGCTGTATATCAAAATCAACCTTAAAAGCTTATCAAAGTTGTAGAATCCTAATTCTTTTGATTATGATCTAGAAGATGTTGGGTGAAGACTTTCAGATGTATTATTTTTAAAGTTTTGGTGAGTCCGATATGTTGTTGTACACTGCAGATAAAATTGGAAGAGTCCTGATTGAAGGATTTGGGTAAGACTGCTCTTGTGCCACGGGTGGCGGGTAGGGAGGGTGGCTGTTCTAATGGGAGCTCCACACTGGAGTTTTGTAGAAAAAAAACTCTGGGAGTAGGCGAGGAGACAGATGGAGGTCATATATAAACCAAAGGGTGCAATGCTGCTGTTCGAATGTGTCCCCTAAATTTCATGAGTTGGAAAGCCATATGTAAATGACATTCAGAAGGTGGGACCTTCAGCAGATGACTGCGTCATGAAGACTGTCGTAGGATTAATGCACTGTCACAGGAGTGGCTTTGATAGAAAAGTGAGGTCTCTCTAGGTTTTTGCTCTATCTTGCCATGTGAAACCCTCCATCTCATTATGCCCCAACTAGAAGGCCCTTATCAGATATCACGCAAATTCCTGTACTGTGTTCTTGAACTTCCCAGGCTTTAGAATCAAACCGAAATAAATCTCTTTACTTTATAAATTACTTGGTCTCAGGTATTTTGTGAATGCGATAGAAAAAAGACTAAAATATAAGGTCTTGTTTGTGCTACAAAATAACAATTTCAGTGCAGTGCTCTATAAAGTAAAACTAATGGCGTGTGTGTGTGTGTGTGTGTGTGTGTGTGTGTGTGTGTGTGTGTAACAACAGGGCATTATTGTGTGCACCTGGCCATCTTTCCATTATAAAAGTCTCGCCAATTCAACAGAGCCTATGAAGCACAGTCAGCAGAGGGTTTCCGGCCCTTCTGAACAGTGAGACAGCACAGAGAGGAGGACGCCAACACGCACAGCCAGGCCTGACAGTCCCAGGCTGCAGCCGTGGCCTTCCTTCCTTCCTCTGTTAAGAGGGAGTTGGGAGCACTTGGTCCTCTGGGCCACTGGGGTGTCGGGTTACACAGGCACAAGTCCTCTGAGCTGTTTCCACCTTCATTCCAGAATTCAGAGACCCTAAAAAGGATTCTGGTTCCACGTTTTCTTTCTCTGCCTGGAGATATTCTTGCCAACAGAAAATCTCAGCACTTCACACAAGGTCAAAAGAATGCAGTGAAATGAACGAGTGAGTAAATGAATGAATAAAAATAAATTATTCCACTTGCGATTAATCTCTTCATTCACAGGACAAACATACAAGTCACCGTTTTAGAGGCTGTAACTGAGTCTGGCTTTGATCTTCTTAGAAGACGCTTGATAGTTTCACTTTTCTTTTGACAGAAAACCACTTGTTCAGTGAAAATGTAATTCCCTGCCTAGCTTTTGAGCAGCACCTCAGCCCTCACCTGCAGGAATAAAAAACCAAGTGTGAGCGCTTTACGTGCTGGGCCTCAGAGCCACAGGGCACCTCCCTGCCATCAAGCCAGGTGGCTTCTAGCAAGGACGTTCCTGATGCCCCTAGGGGGACCTTCCTGGGACTACTCGACAGGAGGCCCCCGGGAATACCTCCAGCCCTCCTTCCCCTCTGCTTCCAATTACCAAGGGAAGGGAGTGGATTGAGAACATATTTAGAAAATGTGTTCATTGTTGCTTTTAAAAATCTCCTCTGTAATTAGGTACTACGGGGGTAGTCAACCACGAAAAGCCACAACCAGGGCTGTCAAGTTCTACAAAACAAAAGAGAAACCAATTAATCAAAACAAAGAAGAGGCTGGCTGTGCCTCAGCACCTGTCTTAGCCATTCCACGCCCACTCCCACCCTGATGACAGCCTCGAAAGTCAGGCGAGCCCCATTTTGCTGGGGTATTTCCAGGCCTTGTGTGGATATGGAGTCAATGTGTCTTTGACCTCTCTCCTACAAAACCATCTCATCAATAACAGCCGGCAGTTTTGTTGTGCTATTAAAACTTCCAGAATGAGCCCCTGAACCTGAGAACTGTACAAGAATGCAATAAATCAATAAAATAAGTAGGTCCCTGGCACTTCCTGCAGTGTAGCAGCTCTTAGATAGTATCTGCAGCAGTGTGAGATGATCAGACTCCATCCTGTTCCCTGAAGGTTTCTGCACTTCCCTGTAGCAAATCTTAGTCTTGGGAGCAATTATCCCCTAACAAAGTGAGTGATTCTAGTGATCTGCACTCACCGGAGAGGGCTTAGCTAGAGTGAATGTGAAGTTAGAATAGGGTGCCTTATGACGCCTTTGTGGCACCTCTCGCTGTAACAGAATAACCACCGCAAGAGTAGGCTTCAGAGGTGTTAGTTTCTGGGATCCCAAGCACGGACATGACTTTCTTTCAACTTTCTTTCTCCACTAGGGAGCTGCTTCAGGGTACCAATGTCAAAACATGAGAGGTCATGAGCTTTAGAAGTTTCTAGGAGAAACACCATAGTCCTTTCCACAGTCTGCAATGACCACTCCTCCAGCCCTCTGTCTGACCTTGACCTACGCTGAACTTCAGGGAATAGCGCCTGTACCACCTGTATCTTCTGGTCAGCACTACTGCTTGTCCCCTTGCCAAGATCTGCCCTGTCGTCTCACAGAGCCCACAGTCTCTACCCAGCAGCGACATGCCCCAGAGTGTCCACCAAGCGATCTGTCTCTCCTCTGTGCAGATGAATATGTACTTCTTTGAACTCTTGAAGCTGGACAGGTCAATATGACTTGTTTATGTCCATGATACAGGAAAGGACACTGAGGAGACATTGTCTATGTTCTCCTTCCCCAGCTACACTGACTGAGAAGGTCAGTATGCTAACCAGGCGACTTGAATTAGTGCTTAGGATACCTCTCAGGAAGCAGAGAAAGAGATAAGGACCCAGAAATGAAGTAAACGAGTTCTGGGAGCTGTACCTCAAGAGGAACTATGTTCAGTGGCACATGACACAGCCTGAAATCAAATAGATAAAGCAGCTCACCATTTAACAGTTGAATTTCCAAAGGAACAGGAAATTTGGCACTCTTAAGGACCTCAAACAATATCTGCTACTCTGACTCTTCAGCGGAAGTTGGTGAGCTGAAAAGCTGTAAAAGGAAGGCAAGTCTCCCAACTCCTGCTTCCTACGTGACCAAGGAAGAGGATGGAAACGGGAAACCTCCCAGAGAGCAGAGCAGGAGCTGCGGCACAGTGGCCAAGAAAGCCCCTCCAGAAGCAGAACTGCAGCCCAATCAAGAAACAGTCCCACTCAATTATATGTACTGTACACTACGTGCTCAAAGACATTTTAAAGTGGCCAAAGTCCAGTACTAGATGCCAGCCACCCACCCTGAATGGGAGTATGTTGTGGTTTCCCTGTGGCCACTCTACTGGACATGTGTGTAAGGGGAGGCAGGTCCTCTTTTTGTGTGGAGATTTATAGTTTACAGACTTGCAAAGGCATTAAGAAGAGCACCCCGTAAACCTGACGTAGAGACAACTGTGCATCACTCAGTGATCATGGCCCTAAACTCCAGGCCTTCGCTGGTGGGCATTCGGGATTCCTTTCCTTGGAGAAGGAGTGAGTGTATTCTGTGTGCAGGAGAGAGAGTAAACTGAATATGTGACTCTAATATTACTAGAGTTTACAATTGTATGTGGTTTTCCTCTCCTTCTGGAGGACTGGAACAGTCAGCCTTCTTTGGACACTGCATATCATCACCTTCGAGGTCAGTCTGGCATACAAACTTCTTTGGCCACTGATGTGTGCATCTGTGAGCGGCAGGACCTGTCCTGTCAGCATGGAGGCACCCAGAAACCCGTGTCCACTTCGCTGCTTGCTCCAGTGTGGCTACAGGATGGTGGAATTCCTTCATTGTCAGACTTGAATCCTTCAGCACCAAATGGAGAACATTTGCTGTAGAGAATTTTCTAAGCCACGTGGCACGTGCCTGGGAAGCTGAGGTGGGAGGAACACAAGTTCAAGTCCAGCCTGTGCAATTAATTTGTGACACAGTCATAGGAAGACCCTGACTCAAAAAGAAAAAAAAAAAAGCTAGTGACATAGTTCAGGATGAAGTCCCTGGGTTCAATGCTCAGTACTGAAGGGGGAAGAAAACAAAGACTGTCCAAACCTTCAGCAAATTTGTGTGGAAAAAAAATTTTTATTGATATTTAACCACCAAATATTTTATTGTCACCCCAGAACAGCGTATTATTTTAGTGACTCTGTCAACCATAGAACTCTATTACATACAGTTGGGCTTAACATGATTTATTATGGACTCTCCTCTAAAAGTTCTGAAAATTCGTCATGCAGTTAAGCATTTAAGTGCCAAAGACATGGGCAAGTGTCAGGTTTTGTGACAAGAGTTAGATACAGAGATCCCTATGTGAGACTGGATCTTTCTGCTCTAAACAATTGCCCTAAATCTAACCAAAGAGCTAACACTTACACTGGAAAGAACTGATACATATGCAAATAATTAAGTAGGATTATAGTTCACAAACACTTTAAAAACTGTTATGCCAGAAAGAGTCAGTGTTCTGGGACACCAACGTAGAGAAAAAGCAAGACTTATATACAGTCATAAAGTATGAGTAGCATTTAAAGTAAGTGAACAAGAAAAAAAATAAAGTAAGTGAAAATGTGGGAAATAAAATATTTTGGTATGTACAGAAAATAAAAGCTTATTTAGTGAAAGGCAAGGCATACGAGAAAGGCTATACATGTGAAGTTTGAACTGAGTGGAGAGATAGTCAGAATCACTACAAAAGTGGAGAGTTACATGCCTAGAGAATAGAAGAAATATAAGAATTGGGGGCTACCCTAGAATTTTGAGCAGAAGTATGATTTGATTTGCTGAAAATTACACTAAAGGAAGACTGATTTGGCAATGGACTGTGGGAAGGGAAAGAGAAGTGTGGGTGAAGGCAGAAACTCTGGACAGGCAGTTACTAAACTGGAAATGAGATGACAAAAGTTTGTGTTGATAAAATGGACAGATGTGAAAGAATCCTAGAGTATACTGAAGGGGGATCAATAGAATGGGGTAGAGTAAGGAATCTGTAGCAAAATAATCAAGCAAACGTTCTGTTCATACTTTTGGCCTGGGACACTAGAGAAGAATGATATTAATGAATTTCCATCAAAAAAGAAAGTTGGTTTTGGAGAGATGATGCAGATTTAGCAGAAAATATGTAGAGTTTGAGGTGAGGGTAGAAATACAGGTAGACCTCTGCCTTTCCCACTCTTGATGCTACTTTTATGTTAAAAAAATTATTGATGGAGTTCAGCAAAAAATTCAGGGCTCAGAGAGATGGACTTTGGATATCTGTCTTAATGACAAGATGGTGATGTCCTGGTAAAACCAACGCACTTTAAACATAATAAAACAGAAATCTCTCAAGGTTTTAAGAAAACAAAATAACTTACAAGATCAGAAGACTTAAATTATCATCAAACTTTTTAAAAAATCATGCAAATTAAAAAAAACAACAGAGCAGCATTTTTAAAAAACTCAAGAAAAGAAAGTTTAAATTTACAATTTTATATCCAGGCGGACTTTCTTTCAAGTGGCAAACATACACAGTCATTTGAAAAAGTTCAACATAAGTTTTAGGGAACTATGCATTAACAAATCCTTCTTGAGCAATCTATTGGAAAATGAGCTTCACCCAACTAAGGGATGACTTGGGAAACTTCAGAGGAAAAATGAAGGCAGTGAGCACATAAATGCGTGTATGGAAATACAGCTCTCCACAGAAAATCTATTACGATTTTATATCATGTTAATGAACCTAAGGAAAAATCATGATTATTCTCCTAGGTGCTGAAAAACCTGTAACAGAGTTTAATACCTATGTCTGATTAATAATAAAAATTTAAAAAAAAGAATAAGGAATATCTTCTGACATGAATTGATCTACACCTACCTATTTATGTATCTATTTCTCTATCTATCTAGCTGGCTATGTATTATTTCTGTTTACCTATCTTAGTCCCAATAACAGTTTTTTAGGTTGGCTCTCAAGATATTGTTACTAATACAAGAAATAAAGGAAGTATGTTGTTTATCTCTACAACTCGACACTCTATCTGTGACACTAAGTCAATGTGATCAGACAAAAGAAATCAATTAGGAATATAGAAATAAAATTGCTTCTATGTGCATATAATATGAAAGTGGACCTGGAATGACAATGACAAAGACAACTCCAACAACGACAGAAATAACTAAAGTAGCAGGGCACAAAATTAACACACAGAAATTGAGAGCACTGACATATACAAACAACCAGTTAAAGGCCATACTGATAGAGAAACCTCATCTACACAAAGACAATCAAATACTTGAAAGACATTAATAATATGTTAGCCTACCCAGGAAAACATTTTTGTCTTTACTTTAGTGGTACATTATGCCATAATTTGAGTGTAAATCATAGATTAGGTACTGGTATCTTATCAAAATTAACATTCTGATTTAGATAATCACTCTCTGGTTGTAAAAGGAATATCCTTGATTTGAGGAGATACGCACTTCAGCTTTTAGGAGTTTAGGACCGTATCTGTCCCTTACTCTCAAACATTTCAGAAAGAAAGTTACATATATTTATTTATTTTTGTTTGTTTTTGTGGTGCTAGGGCCTTGTATATGTATGGCAAGAACTGTACCACTGAGCCATATTCCCAGACCTACATGTATTTAGAAGAACATATGTATACGTAACCTATGTATTTATTTGTGTGTGCATACATAGATAAATAGATAAAAACACACGTAAAGAGAAAATGATAAATCAAATGTGGTAAGATGTTAAAATTTGAAGGGGATGCAGGAATTATTTGCCGCGATTTTACAACTTTTATATGACTGAAATTATTTCCAAATAAAATGTTTTAGGCTCCTCCCATCATGGCTATCAGAATCCAGGTGAAAAGCAGCGCAGGAGGCCTAGAGACGGTGGGAACATCAGCCACACAGCAGGGACTCCAGCCAGGGTGCACAGGATGGACAGGCAGGACTAGTGGCGTGAAATTATCAGAAGCGAGAGTAACAGCACAAGCCGACAGACGGTAGGATCTGGGACAGACACAAACCAAGAACTTCCTACATACAGAAGACACCCAAAAACAACTTTACCTAGAGAGGCCTTGCCGCTGGTGACAAAGCCGCCCACTGCAAAAGCTTACAATGACCAACAGAAAAAAATTTAAAACTTTTGAAATAGAAAACGACAAGACACAGAAGCAAAATGCAACCTCAGACCACCCAGTAAAAATCCAGGTCACAGCAAGACAGAGGATAATGTAAGACACACACCTGACATTTCTGAAATGATGGCAACCAAAATAAAGAAACAAATTCATGAAGCTGTAGAGAAATCAGTTCAGAAATAATCTCTCAGCTAAAAAAAAAAAAGAAAAAAGAAAAAGAAATGTCAACATTTATAAAGGAATTGTTCAGTAAATCTAGAGTACAGAGAGATTTAAAAAAATAGACGATGGTAGGAAGAGAATGGAAACTGTTAATGATCAATATAGGAAACAAATAGAATGAATGAAACAGATTTAAATGGATATCCAGGAAATTAAAAATTCCATTGAAAGCTGGAAAAGCTGCTTGGACAAAACTGGAGAGAGAGAGTCTCAGACCTTGAAAACAGGATTTTGGCTAGTAATCATGAAAGGAAAGATCAGGGAATAACAATCCAACAGCTGCAAGATGGCACAAAGAAAAATAACATCAGAATAATTCGTGTTAATGAAAAGGCAAGAGTCAACATAAATGACATAAAAAAACCTATTTGCAGAAGTAAAATCAGAAAATTTCCCAAGCATGGAAAAAGAATCAGACATACAGATAAGTGCAGCATATAGAAATACAGTTAGCCATAACCAAAATAAATCTACACCCAGACAAATAATAATCAAGATCCCAGAAATTCAGCACAAGAACAGAATTTTAAAAGTTGTTAGAGAAAAGAAACAGATCACCTATAATGGAAAGCCCATCAGAATCATGGTAGACAGACATTAATAGACACAAAAAGCAAAAAGACCAATAACACAATTGTAATGGGGGAATTTAATACCCCATTGTCACAAATAGATCACCCAGACCAAAAAATAAGTAAGGAAATGTCAGGACTGAACAAAACCTGTGAACAAATGAATTTAATAGATGTTTACAGAATGTTTCACCAAACAACATCAGAACACACATTATTCTAAGCTGCACATAGGATGTTCTCTAAAACAGACCATATACTAATCCATAGAACATGCTTAAGCAAGTACAAAGGAACTAAAATTATCCAGTGTAAGTTTTCTGAGCATAGTGTAATGAAGTTGGAAATTAATGACAAAAGAAACCATAGAAACTCCATAAACACATGGAAATTAAATAACACCCTCTTGAACAATAAATGTGTCACAGATTAAATTAAAGAAGAAATTAAACAATATCTACAATTAAGTGACAATGCAGATACAACATACCAGAAACTGGAGAAAAAAATGACAGTTGTTCTAAGGGGGAAATTTATAGCAGTGAATTCTCACATCTGGAAAACAGAACGAGCACAAATAAAGAACCTAATATTAGGGCCGGGAGTTTGGCTCAGTGGCTTAAGCGTCTGTCTAGCAGGTGGGAGGTTGTGAGTTTGATTCCTGGTGCCACAAAAACAAACAAACAAACAAACAAACAAACACAAAAACCTAACGTTGCATCTCAAGCTTCAAGTAAAAGAAGAGCAAGTCAAGCCCAAAGTTCACAAAAAGGAAGAAATTAAAGATCCGATCAGAAATTAATCCAATTGAGACTAAGAAAACAAAACAAAGAATTAATGAATTGATGAGTTGGTTCATTGAAAGAATAAATAAAATTGACAAACCCCTAAACAAACTTATCAAAAAAAGGGAGGAAAAGGCTCAAATTCATGCAATGAAAGATGTAAAGGGTAAAATCACTACAGATTCTTTGGAAAATGAGAAAATCATGAGTACATACTTTGAAAATCTTTACTGTCATTGGATGGAAAACCCAGAAGAAATGGACAGATTCCTTGGTATGTATAAATTTAAAAAGATGAATCAACAAGACATAAAATTTTTGAATAACCTAGTATCAGCCAATGAAATTGAAAATGTAATTTAAAACTTACCAACAAAGAAAGATCGAGATACTGATGGATTCCCCACTGATTTCAACAAGAAATTTAGAGAAGATTTAATACCAATATTCCTCAAGCTCTTTAATGAAATTGAAAGGGAAGTAATACTCCTTAATTCAATTCTGGAGGCAAGTATTACCCTGATACAAAAATGAGATAGACACAACCAAAAAAGAGAATGACAGGTCAATCTCCCTAATGAACATAGATGCAAAAATCTTCAATAAGATACTAGCAAACAGAATTCATCAAATCATCAAGAAGTTTGTACACCATGACTAAGTGGAATTCATCCCAGGAATGCAGGGATGGTTCAACATATGGAACTCAATACATGTAATACACCATATCAACAGAGTCAAAGGCAAAAAATCACATAATCATCTCAATAGATGCAGAAAAACCTTTTGAAAAAGCCCAACACTCATTCATGATAAAAACTCTACAGAAAATTAGAATAGGTGTTCTTTACTTCAATCTGACAAAAGCCTTCTATAAAAACCTACAGCCAACATCATCCTAAATGGACAAAACCTGAAAGCTTTCAACCTGAAATTAGGAACAAGACAAGATCATCCATTATCACCACTCCTATTTAACATAGTTCTGGAAACACTAGTCAGAACAATTAGACAAGAGAGAGAAATAAAAGGAATAAGAATAAGAAAGGAAGAAGTTAAATTCTTATTATTTGCAGATGACATGATACTCTACACAGAAGACCTCAAAAACTCCACCAAAATGCTTTTAGATTCAATACCAAATTCAGTAGTATAGCTGGATACAAAGTCAACACTCAAAAATCAATAGCATTCCTGTACACAAACAACAAACTCAGAGAGAAAAATTAGGGAAACCACACCCTTCACAACAGCCCCTAAAGAAATGAAATATCTGGGAATCAATCTAGCAAAGGAAGTAAAGTATCTACATATTGAAAATTACAGTACTATTAAAAAGGAGCTAGAAGAGGATATCAGAAAACGGAAAGATATCCCTTGCTCAGGGATAGGAAGAACCAACATAGTGAAATGGTCATACTCCCAAAATTGTTAAACAAATTTAATGCAATCCAGATCAAAATACCATTAACATACCTCACAGAACTAGAGAAAATATTCCTAAAATTCATCTGCAACCAGAAGAAACCTAGAGTAGCAAAGGCAATCCTGGGTAACAAAGTCAAGGAAGGAGGCATTACAATCCCTGACTTGAAATTATACTACAAAGCTACTGGGATAAAATCATCATGGTACTGGCAAAAAACAGACCTGAGGAACAATGGGACAGATTAGAGGATGCGGACACAACTACAAACACGCTCAGCCACCTCATCTTTGACAAAAGGGCCAAACATGTTCATTGGAGAAAGTCTCTTTAATAAGTGATGCTGGAAAAACGGACTCTTTACATGCTTAGGACTAAAACTAGATCCAATGTCTTTCACCTTGTACTAAACTAAAGTCAGAATGGATCAAGCATGTAAATACTAAAACAGAAACACTAAATCCACTGGAAGAGAAAATAGGTAGAAATCTTGAAGACACAGGTGTAGGTAGAGGGTTCATGAACACAATTCTGATTGCCCAGGAAATACTTCAAAGTATCAACAATTGGGATCTCATCTTATTAAAAAGCTTTTCATAGCAAAAGAAGTCACCAACAAAGTGAAAAGACAACCCACAGAGCAGGAAAAATTTTTAGCCAATTGTCCTTCATACAAAGGACTTCTATCTAGAACACATAAAGAATTGAAAAAGTCCCCCCAAATTCAAAGACCTAATGCAAAAATAGGTATTTCAGGTGAATTCACACTTCTCAGATAAAGAAATACAAATGGTAAATAAACATACAAAAAAATGTTCAACATCACCAGTCATTTGAAAAATGCAAATTAAAACAACACTAAAATTCCATCTCATCCCAGAGAGAATGGTTACCATCAAGAAATCAACCAGTAACAAATGTTGGAGGGGCTATGGGAAAAAAGGAACCCTTCTTCACTGTTGGTGGGAGTGTAGACTGGTAAAACCAATATGGAAATCAGTGTGGAGATTCTGCAAAAAACTGGGATTAGAGGTCTTATTTAACCCAGCTATTTCCCTTCTGGATATTTTCTTAGAAGAATTAAAACATCATACCACAGTGATATACGTGGACCCATGTTTATAGCAGCACAATCTGTAATAGGTAAATCCTGGAAACAACCCAAATGCCCATCAACCAAGGAATGGATAAAAAAAATGTGGCATTTTTATACAATGGAGTACTACTCAGCCACAAAGAAGGATAAACCTGAGACTTTGATAGGATAAATGGATACAACTTGAGATAAATCTCGTAAGTTGAACAAGTGAGACTTGTATTATTGACTCCCTTGTGTGAGAAATAGAAAAAGTAAATAAGGTCTAAATTGTACAATAGATATTGTGAATTGGGAAGAAACTGTTCAAAAGAAAAAGGAACTAGGATGGTTAAAGGGGAAAGGAGAGTAGAGAAAAGGGAAAAGGCAAATGAATTTACTACTAGTGTCTCTTAGTTCATTAAAAAGGAAGGTTTGTGCTGCTATTGATTGGAGAAATTTTTATGCACATATCTTGTACCCTGAGCAACTACTTTAAAGCTAACAACATGAGGTGTATTAAGTATTGTTTTTCTCTTATTATTTTGTCAGGAGATTTTGTTTTGTTTTCTATAAAATCAAAAAAAATTTAAAATCAGTACAAAGAAAATAAACTGTGGGTCTAGTACTGGCTATGTAGATGATGGTATAACAGAATGGGAGGGTTACTGAGCTAGATCTATATGTGCAGATATAAACAGATTATTTTCAAATAATCTGCCCTTATAAGTAGATTAACGCCATTACTGTGACAGTGGAGCCGATGAAGTATGACTGCTTCCCCATGTGTGAGCATGCGTCCTCATCATGCATATGATAGATTTTGCTGTTATGATACAGTGTATTGTCCTCACCAATGTCTCCTCTATCTTTTTCCAGCTTCCAGAACCATGAACTAAATAAGTTTCTATTGTTTATAAATTCGTCTATTTGGTGAAAGGCTGTTATATTGAATAAGGGACAAGGACCAACAAGATGTGTGAAAGGGAAATTCAAGTAGAAACCTGAACTGGTCCAATACCCTTGAAAGTGTATACCGGTCCAATACTGATTACAGGGGAAGACTATTCCAGAAGAAGGAAGAGACTTGCAAAGACCACAGGAGGGTTAGGAGACAAAATAAGTCAGTGCTGGCTGGAGTGGCCAGCAAGAAAGAAACTGGTACTGTTAGCAGGCAGTGGATGGTACAGTTCATTGAGTGTTTTGATTTTGAGTAGTGTCACCCACTGAGTAACAGAAGAATGGAGAAAGAGTGTGCTTATACAGCCTTCTGAGAGTTTTGAACTCAGACAGTAATTTTATCATGGGCAAGCCTTGTTCCATATTTGGGGTTAATATTTAAGATTCTGGCTCCCACAGAGAGCCGCTGAGGTTTGTAAAATAGGGAGTTGGAATAGACCTGAGGCCAGGCAAGACAGATAAAGTGGACTAAATCAGGGGAAATCTCCATAGGGCGGGCAGATTACTCTGGTTGTTTAGCAGAGGACAGCGTGTGGGAGACAAGAATGCAGTCTCACATAGGTAGCCTCTGCAAGTGTCTGGATGCAGATAAGTGAAGTACAGACTGGGATGATGGCCATAAAAGGGAGAGTGATGCATATATTCGAGGGAGATGAATGCAGCGGTAGTGGACTGTGATGTGGGTGGTGAGCAGACGAAGATGTTAAGGAGAGGATACAGAATGTAAGCTTCTCTTGGAACAACTGAGTGGCTGCTGAGTTAGCAGGCTGGGGTGAGCAGGCTGGGGTTAAAGAACAGGAACAGTTAGGCCCGTCTGCCTCCCCACTACAGGGGCATGCGATTGCAGATAAGGAACTACCTAGATAAATGTGGGATTATCCTAGAGGCTTCCTGATATCTAAAAATATCGCAAAGGTCAAGAAAAGACAAATATGACATAATTTGGGCAGAACGATAGCTTCAGGGCAAATACCCAGAATCCTCTCAGCACTCTCCAACTTTATGAGGAAGCGCAGTGGAGGCTCCTTATTGGGCTTCTTTGACTCATCACCGCTACTCCTGCCCAAGGTTGCCGAAGACTCCGCTGCCTTGGCTCTGTGAAGTCTGGCTGAGCGGCCATCGCCCCACTGCTGTCCAGCTGGCCACACTGTGGGCTTCCCCGTGCCTCGTTTCAGGACCCCTGTCTTCAACTGCACAGGCACAGGCTTCTGCTGGATCTGGCCCAGTCCAGTCTGGACACAGGTAACGTCTGCACCATGCCCCGCACACTAAAGTTGAATGGATTCAGGCCTTCGTGTTCAATTGCTCTTAGTAAAAACCCAGAAAACCATTATGCCCCTCACAGAATTTCTCCCCCAGGGCAAAAGCAAAATTGATTCACTGGGAAGTAGATCAAGAGAACAAAAACCTGACATTCATCCTATTCAAGGAATGAATACTTTATAAGCTCTGGCCCCTCGGAAGCCAGGCTGCACCTTTATGAACTGCCGCTAGAAAGGCCTTCAGGGCCGAGATGTGAGCAATCTGCTGTGAACCCTGCAGAAAGTCACCCCCTCCAGCACTGTCCTCCTATCTACAGGGCCTTCCCACTGACACTCGGAGTAAAGGCAAACAGGGCACTCACAGAACGCATACAGGGTGCTCAAATCCAAAAGCTGCCTTTGAGGGAAAACACCTTGCTTTACTGCATGCAGTAGTTCTCTGTGGAGGAGGTATCTTATCCTGAACCTTCCCCAGAATATCAAGTAACAAAGGGTCTTGTTAATCCTCAATGCTCTGGGCCAGACGAGGAAACTGGAGCCTAACATGATGACGCTATCTGCAACGAAGGCCACAGCTGAGTCTCCAGGGAGCGCTGTACCCAGGAGCTCACCCAGTTCATTCAGCTCTGCAATCTGAGCCGCCCCACAATCCATGCAAGGGGCCACACCTGCTGAGAGGAATCGCGGCCAAAGGAATTGACCCTCGGTTTCCTACATCCATCTCGGGAGTGAGCCACATGCAGACATCTGCCTTTTATGTGTTTATTTTGCTTCTTAGTTTCATTCTCAAAAAAAAGGTGTGAATAAAAACCACACAAATTAATGGAGTTCCATGAGGTGTACTAATATATATTTATTTTGTATAATGCTCAAATTAGGGTAAAACATTTGCCATGCCCTGTTGGTTAAAACATCTGAAATCTCCTCTGTCTAGCTATTTGAAACATGCACCATGTTATTGTTACCTATAATCACCCTACCATGCAGTAATACACCAGAGTTTCTTACTTCTACCCAGCTGCACGGTAGCACCCATTAAGCAACCTCTCCCCACCAGTCTTTCCTCCCTCCTTTCCTAAGCCTCTGGTAGAATTTTTAACTCACCTATATTTCATTCTTGGGAGGATGAGGGACTCTGCCTCCAACTCACTTTCCAAAATTCATTTCCTGTGGCCTTTTACTCGTGTTCTGTGTTCTGGTCACTTTTCTGCTGCCTCCCCCTGAGCCCCATCAAGCTAGTGTTTCCAGGTCTATGTCTTTGTTTGGAAGGCACCCATAGGTAAATGTCTGTCTTACCATACTGTTGGCATATCCCATCCTTTCTGCCTTACAAAGTGTATTTCAACTCCTATCTCTTGGGGGAGTCCATTTTAGATGCCCTCATTCAATGGTCAAGTTTTTTTTTTCTTTAAATTAAATTCCTCCTGCTCATTTTAGGCTCTTCTTCATGGCACTTCCCATTTACTTGACAGGATTTAACTTCAAGGGCAGTTGCTGCTTTCCTCATCTTTACTCAACTAATATTTGAATTTCGCTGAAAAGGACAGATGCCCATGGTTATGTTGACACTTTTGGCTCCCCAAGTAGGACAAGGCATTGGAGTCCTGAGAGGTCTCTTTATATTATCCTTTCCAGCTCAGGTATTCCTTGTCAAATTATGTTCCTCTTCAGTTATGAGACAATTTGGCTTCAACGTGCAAGGCATATCAAACTAACGTGAGAAACGAAAATGACCTTGAAGACCACTGAGGGGACCTTACAAAAAAATTATACCAGGACTTCTCAAATTTCAATGTATGTGAATTACCTAGAGTTCTTTTTAAAATACTGACTTTGAGTCAGTCCGGCAAGGTGGGGCCTGAGAGTCTGCGTTTCTGACCAGCTCCTGAATGACGCCCTTGCTGCTGGCCCCAGTGTTATTCTACAGCACTGTGAAGCAGAGCAACAGGAATGGCCGCCTGGCTTGAGTGCTCAGTGCTCTGCTCCGTGAGTCCCTCTTACAACCTGTACAGCAGTACTGAGAGGCAGTGATACAGTGACCTTATCTTTAGTTAACGTCACATAGGTCAAGATCACACAGCAAATGGTGGAGCCAGGAGTTGAGCATGTCTGACCCCAAGGAGTTTCTTCTTTTTGCCATTTTTTCATTCTGCAATCATCTAACAAGGTAAGTTTATTTGGAGAGGAGTATGACAGAGGCTGAGGCCATGATTCTTGGCAGGAAGAGCTAGGTTTTCTTTATCCTACCCTGTTAATCTGCATAGAAACAGTATCCCATAATAACATGGCTATGCTCCCCATCATGGTGTCCAGAGAACCCTGGTCTTATGCTCTACCTCTAGGCCACCCAAAAATCCTGATAGGTATTGGTGGAGAGGTCATCTGCTCCTGGCCAAAGACCACAGCCAGCACAAAGATACTAAACTAAGGATTTGACTTAGTCCCATAGCTTAGCTATCCAGACTTGTGAGACTCTTGGCAGTGAGCACAGAGGGGAGAAAATGCCAAGGGCTGGCTCCTGGGAAGGGGAAGTTCTCAATTTGGATGACCAGTCAGTGCCAAATTCACTGCCAGGAAAAGAGACTGTACTGACCACCAACCTGCTACTGGGGGCAACTTCAGCCAAGAGCCACAACAAGAGAAACCTCAGATCAGGCACTAGCAAGGGACTGGAAAACAAGAAAAGCAGTCACTCAGAGGGGCTAGACCTCTGGCTGGGCAAGCTAGATTCTGGGAAAACAGAACTTGATCTTCAGTCTTTTTCCAAAGAGAATTTAAAGCCAGCACTAAGATTCAGAATGTAACAGGCTTCACACCCGTCTCCCCCAGCCCCTTCACCTGTAGAAAGCAGAGTCAGGTTAGTGAATGCTGAGCAAAAGGAATGCATCCATAAACCCAAGGCGCAAAAAGTTTCTCCTCTTCTCTCTTGGGAAATCTGGCTGTACCCGAGTCACTACTCCTCTTTTGAAGAGAACACAGATGCAGCCTACAGAGAAGAGTTGAAATTCCCCAAAGTAAAAAGACTTCCAGAGCATCTTTCTCATCTCTCTACTTTTTGTATCAGCCCAGAAGATTTATTTGGCAGAATGGTCTGGCAGCAACATGGGCCAATGGCAGCAGGCCCATAGACAAACAGTAAACAGGCCATGTATGATCTGTGATTCAGCACAGGACCTGGTGGATGGGAACTTTTCCCTGTGACACCATTCATCAAGGTAGTGTGATTTGGGTGACAGCCTAGGTGTTATTCGAAGACAGAGGTTAGCGTGTCATTTCAATCCAGGCACTCCTTCTGTATGAGATAATCCAAAGAGGCACAATGCCAGTCAGTGCCAAGACCAGTGCCAGGAAAAGAGGTTGGACTGGCCACAAGTTAGCTTATAGGCTGATTAGCTTGTAGCCTGACTTCGCAATGCCAGCTATGCTGCCTCAAGTGGGGGATCTGACAACAAACTAGGTGATGCTGCCTTTGCGGTGGACTTTGTGGGTGGCTTGGAAAGTGAGTCCAGGACATTATGACCCTCTTAATCAACCTGATGGTCTAACTGCTACTACAACTAGGTGGGGACAGAGTCCTGAGCCAGAGAGAGGAAACTTATAGCATCGATTCTGTTTTCTGTAGGGTGATGGGTATTCTTGTAGACAGGACCCACAAGGCAAAAGGAGTTTTGTAGACCAGTTTCCTTTAAGCAAAATGGCTGAGCTTGCAAATAGGAGTGTTCAACTGAGACACTCTCAAAGCTATTGCACTGGGTTTTATTTTGTCTTATTTACTTTCATTTTGTTTGAATAGCAGTTATGCTGAGAGATGGATTCACTGGATGAGGTTAGAATGCATCATTCTTGCAGATCCATGATTGCTTCTGATGCGATCAGTTTTTCTAACTACCCACTGTGTGAGGTTGATTCAGTTATAACAAAATATGGAATCATACTGATGGCACATATTTTCCTAAGTGTAAGACTCAGAGACAGTCTGGTTGCTGGCTAGGATCACATAAGATACCACTGCATGAAGCTGGACACACCCAGTTAGCAGGGAGTGCTCTGTATTTAGCCATTAATCGCCAACCAACAGGCATGGCCTGCAGAAGGGAGCTGTTCCACGTACCCAGATCAAACCACCAGTAGATGGCTTAGAGCTCTGGTACCCTCAGCTATAATCCCAAGGCCGCCGCCCCAGCCACCCCCCACACTGCCACTCCCACTTCTTTCTCCAAACCCGTCTTGAAGGGGAAGAAAGAATGCTCGCAGGCTGTAACGGCTTCACAGAGGCCATTCTCAGGCAAGCCATGCCCGGACCTCTCTCTTGCTGTATCTCTCCTGCCACACTGTTGCCATGGAGACTGGACGCCATCTGAGCTCTGTGCTTTCCCTGGAGTTCAGCCTTCAAATACCTTAGTATATTCCAACCCACTCACTGGCCGGCCCCCCAGACTGTGAACACGTCCAATCTGTATTCTCTTAGTTAAATAGTGCTGGGGTCGCTGTGCCATCTCCACTGATGGTCTGAGGGTTCTGGCTTAAATCCTTACGTGGGGGTGGCAGCCTGTGGTTCCACGGAGGCCTATGCACCCACTTCTCTCTTTCCTTTGTGGAAAAGAAGAGCTTATTTCAAGTCATGTGTGAAGCCAGAACAGTGCCCAGACAAACTGGCTGGTGGGAGAGGTGAACCTGGCCCCAGAGGTACAGGCGGGGTGGGAGGCACCATGGGAATCAACAGCGCCTCCCGATTATGAAGGGAGCACTGGGTGGAACAATCACAGTGCACTGGAAAACAGGAAAAGCAGAAATACGAAGAAGCAAATGGAAGTTTCTGAACACAGTTTTGATTCACTCCGCTGCTTCGTTCAACCACCCACTTCTTCAGGCATCCCTCACCCCTCATCATTACCCAAAGTGAAACCACCTTAGAAATCTGTACCTCTTCCAACCACAACTGAACAATGTGTTCTCATTACTGCCTTTCCTTGTTCCATCTCATTCCTGTTATACTACTCACCCAGAATCATCACTGGCTAAAATCTGCATTTTCTGACTGTTAAAACCAGTTCCTGGCTTCATTCCCTCCTCAGGAAATCAGAGATAAAGCAGGTGCCATCACTCTGGCTTGATGGAATCCCCAGTAGAATTCCCTAAGCTCTGCTGCTGTTTCTGCTCAGATATGTAGGTTTGAGCTGCCATGGTGCCAATTCCTCTTCCTGAGATCCCTAAAACGGGCAGTCACGTTCCCTGCTTTGATCTCATCACTTGTTCTAATGCACCTGCTCTAATGCTCTCACCCCTTTCTCGGCATTCACTCCTCTCCTTTGTAGTCTGTGCCAAACCCCACGGTGTGCCTGACTGCCCAGCAGATTTGGCCACACCCAGCCTAATCTTCAGAGATTGTCATTTAGACAGGAAGACGGGATCCACTTCAGATCTAGAAAGGTCTGCATAAAGCAGTAGCTTCTTACAGCCTCACCCTGCCTCCATGTCCCAGGTGACCTCCCGATACCAGTTAGGGCCTTGAAGCTCTTCAGCCCTGTTTCACACACACTGACCTCCGTCTTACTTCCTCAAATGACAAGAAAAACTTCTGCCTCACCTTTTCCTATAGCTTTGGGCTAACAGGCAGGTTTCTGTTTGAGTGCCACCTTATCTAAGACAGCTAAGCTGGCCTAGCATGAGTAGTTCCATGACAGCACTCTCAGTGCTCTTACTTGATCTAATTTTTATTGTCAAGAACTTATTTGGTTTGCTTCCCCCAAGGACATGTGAACTCCATAAGGATGGATTCTATTTTGTTTACTTTTTGATATTCCTTGGCACATAACAAGCCTCGTTAAATATTTGTCAAGTATAAAAAGTTCTACAGCTTAGAGTATTTAGTGTTTCAGACTGAACTGCCCACAAGAGGAAGGAATAGGAGTGGGAAGGCACGCAGCTGAGAAGTCCTGGTTAAGAGAGGTTGTGTTCTGTTTGAAAGATCCTGATTGTAGCTCCACTCCATGTATTTCAGGTAAGGGAAAGCCAATGTCTAAAATGGCTCCCAGTGATCTTCAGCTCTGGATATTCTTGTCCCTGTGCCGGTAACCTCACTCCCTGAAAAGGACTGCCTTGGGTAATAAGTATAAGGCTTTATGAAAATGATATCGTGCGACTAATAGACTTGGTCATGAAAGACAGTGTGGCTTGTACCTTTCTCTTTCTTGGATCACCCCCTCCAGGGGCATCCAGCCACCACACTGCACCATGCAAGCCGCTCACGGAGGGCCTGAGGCCTCCATCAACATCACCGTGGAAGCAGATCCTCTAGCCCCAGTCCAACCTTCGGATGATACAGCCCAACCCGATCCCATGACTGCAAATCCACAAGAGACCCCAACTCAGAAATGCCCAAGTCCCCAACCCACAGAAAGGATGTGAAATAATGTTTATTATTGTTTTAAAATGCTAAGTTTACAGTAATCTGCTTCACAGCTATAGGTAATTGTTATGAAATAGGTGACATGGGGGCTGGCAAGCTCAGGTTCATCTTCACAGAGGTTCACTGTGTAGCCCATTTCCCCGTGGTCCCAATTTTATTCTGTAACTCTTAGCAGCCACAAATGCCACCTGTATCCTCAATAAACTTTATTTAGACACAGACACAACAGAAAATACATACACAGATACAGATTATTTTTTCTCTATAGAATGAATAAACATCACATACGGAATTTAAAAAGTAGGTGCATGGAATGTAAGAAAATATCGCAAAGTTCCTTGTTCACTCACTCTTGAAACAAACATATTTCAGAGGAAGACACGGACATGCTATCCCAACAACAGGGTTCACATTTGGTCTCTAAGAGCACACAGGTGTTGGGAAGGTAATCAAAGGAGTGAGGGATCCAGTTACTCTTGATGTGACAGAATGCTCACAACACTAGCAGGACTCTGTTTAAACAAAAGACGGAATCGAGGAGGAGTCCACACCCCCTGCACAGATGCTCCGTAAGCTGTCAGCTAGGTCACAAAGCAGCTCGCAGAATGCTAGGTTAGCTCTCGTGCTGCGGCTTGCAGGTCTGCATGACCTCCACCTTTGTGTCCACACCACAGAGTTTTACAGAGACACACCGAGGACACAGCACTCTCCACATGCACGCTGGTCTGGCAACCCACAGTACAGAACATTGACATCGGGTTATAAAACGTGGCTTTCAAATGGGAAGGGGATAGCCGAAAGGTGAACACACACTTTACAAATGATGCGACATCCATTGTTGGTGTTTTCCACCATGCTGTGCATGGTTCCCTTCCATGGGCAGCCACCAGCATCTGTGTCCTGCTCCCTGCCGTGGGTGGAGCAGGATGGATGTCTCTCGGAAGTCTATCGCTCTCTAACGTTACACATGCGAGGTCCTGGTCACTCCTGTCAGAAGCTATGCCTCGCCCCAGGACACGCTGCCATGGAACCTCCCTACTTACTCCTGTCCCAGGCAATCCTCTGGCTGCCACACCATCTTCACATTTCAGACTGGGGTTCCCTAGGCAACCTCTGTATTTTAGTAAAAAATGGTTTCCACTGTACCCTTCGTGTGTCCTCTTCCTAATGTGACAAATCCAGATGAGATGAAGTTATGGAGATCTGGTCCTCCACTTCGGTAAGCATCCTTCCCATAATGCCCTGTAAGAAGATGGGGCAGAATTACCTGACGCATCCATGACACCAACACAGAAGACAATTGCAGCTCCATCTCAGTAAAGACGATGGTGCACTATGTTCAAACCAGCGGCTCAGTCAGAAGGTAGAAGTGGCCGAGGAAAAAAGGTAATATATCACATATATTACCGAGAATATATTTCTCACTATATACATATACATGCAGACATGTATATGTATATATTAGTGTGTAACAAAGAATAACATTATGTTGAAAGTGGGGAAGTGGGACACATACATGGCTTGATTTTGGCATTTCTGACTAAGCACAAAGCACATCAGAACAGTACTTTACAGATGTTGCTCAACTTTACAATGGAGTTACATCCGGATAATCCCATGGCAAGTTGAAACATCCTAAGTCAAAATGCATTTAATGAACACAATAACTGCAACACAGCACACAGCGTCAGTTGTTTCTCTTTTGGATTGCGTGGCTCATAGGTTGCTGTGGCTCACCGCCACAGTCCTACGTAGAGAAAGAGCATCATAGGACATATGGCTCCTCTAGGAATAGACTATAACTCAAATTATGGTTGCTACTGAATGTGTGTTCCTTTCAAACTATAGCAAAGTCAACATAAAATTGAACGCCGAACCACTGTAAGTCAGGACCTTCATATGTGTCCTGTCACCCTTCTTCTCGCCCACCTCTCTTCTTTCTCCTTCTTGCTTTGCACATTTGCTTTCTTTCTTTCCACAGCAAGCAGGAAGGGGCCTGACGGGGTCTGTTCTGTATATGTGCACGTGCGCGTGTTTACAAATCATACGCAACCTACGGGACTGGAGATTTATGACTGAAAGGAACTCCTACAACTGCTAACCCTAACAAGTAGAGTGATGGTTATAAAACACTGGGAAAACATTTATGTGTTTCCCATTTTTTTTTCAATAGGAACGTATCTCCCATCAGCTGGATACAGACATCTACCTGTGGGGTTAAGTTAAGCAAAAGGCCGAGGGCAGGCTGAGAACTGCAGGGAAAGAAAGTCAGAGAAGTTAATATTCCACTTCTGACATTCAAAGTAAGATTTTACAATACGCTTGAATACAGGCATTGTAAGGAAAGAAAGGACTCTAAATGCCATCCTAAAGTATGTACGTGCAAAAATAGAGAAAGTCACATTCCTTTCACATTGTCACACACACACATTAAACCTGTACTTATAATTACAATATGTGGGAAACTATTTAAGATATAAAGTTAAAAGGTAGATAGAAGGTGCTATATTAAATATGATAACAGAGCTATTAAAATTCAAGCTAGTGCATTAAAAAAATCCCAAAACACTGAAAAGATTGAAAGAAAATGCACAAAGATATTGACAGCTGCCTTTGGATGGTTGGAACATGGGTGTTAATTTATTTCTCCTTTTAACTCTTCTAAAGTATCTTCTATAATGAATCAAAACTTTCTAACATAAATAGGGAAAAATAAATGTCTAACAGAAAGTTCACGGCCAAGGCAAATACACACCAAATCATTTTTTCTTAGCAGATCACATTCCAGATCCACTGATCTCAATCTCAGGTGCACAATGGAACCCTAAGAGGGAGTGTTTTTACACTTGATTAAGGAGTGTTTTCAAAAATAGATGCTCAAATCAATTCTTGAGATTCTAATGCAGGATGGCAGAGTCCAGACCTAGGCAGGGGTATTCTGGAAAGTCTCTGCTGTTGTATCACAGTAAGAAGAACTATTGTCCTAGTACAAGTATAGAAACACGTCAATTTGAGTTCATTTAAATGTGATCAATGAGTATTTGCTAGAATTTATCTTCAGGGCTCCATGGAGGGTGGTATCAAGTCCCTCCATTCTTACTACACATCTCAAACCTCAGCATGCATAAGAGTAATCTGGAGAGCTTATAAGAGATCACTAGGGTCCACTCCCAGAGTTCCATATTCAGTAGATGTGGGATAGGTCTCAAGAGTTCACATATCTAGAGCAGGGTACGGTGGCACACAACTAATGCCAGCATGCAGGAGGCTGAGGCAGGAGGATTACTGTGAATTCGAGGCCAACCTGGGCTACATACAGAGTTCAAGGGCAGCCTGCATTACAAAGTGAGACCCTGTCTCTAACAGCAAAAAGGACTTCACATATTTACTAAGGTGACATTGATGTTGCTGATCCAGGGACCATACTTTGACAATGGTAGTCCTGGACCTACAGCTTCAGGATCATGGGAATTTTGCCACTGCCTCCCTCAACTTTGGAATCAATGACTTCGTTTCTCAAGGCATACAGCTTTCCATGAGCCGCATTCTTGTAAAACCTTGTGGCTCAATCCACAGTTTTCCAGAATTCTCAGGTCTGAGCTGAAGGTTTCTGCCCATATCCCAGGCTATGTGGCAGTTGGGAACACGACCCATCATCTGAAGAAATGTGTTTTCCTCAGAGAATGGGTGGGTGGCAGGTGTATTACCGCTCCAGGGAGTGGTGGGTCCCTTCTTCTGTAACAGACATATCACCTTCTCCTCACCTCACCCAATCATAGATGAGTAAGAAAAGAACAATTCAGAGCTCTCATAAATTTGGACCTCATTAATTCAGAACCTGTGATATATCCTGCAGAATTTGGGCTGGTTTATTTTTGTACTCCTTATAAATAAAATTTTTGATAAACAAATCAATACCGAGGAAGATAGAACATAAAACCATGCCTGTGCTATTTACCAATCATTCTTATCTGTCAGCTGGAACAAGGTCCCTGGGGCTAAGCACTGCGCTTGTGCTTTGGGGCTCAGCTAGTGGCAAAGGAAACTGAAGTTTCCAGGTCACCTGCCTGTGGGTCAGGCAGAGGTATGGAGCCCCTGTAAATATGGTTTATTTTTTTTACCTGTAATAGTTAACATTTTACGGTATTTTGCAGTTGACAAGGATTTTTTTAAACACACACCCTTCACTTAACATTTTAATCAACACTGCCTGGTAGGTTGTCTTTATTATTATTTCCCATTTTGTCAATGGGAAAACAAGGCCGAAGGCGTGAGGCTGGGAGACGGCTGAGCTGGTGCCCGGACCCAGGCCTCCGGAATTTCAGCACCGTGCTCACTGCATTGTGCACTCCGGTTTCTTTCTCCCCACAAGAACCTTGTGGAAAACAGTCACTTCTCCAAGTCCATGGAACTCGTCCATGGAAGAGCCTAGGTTTCCTACAGGTCTAGCTGCTTTCCAAGTCTGCCACATTTCCACAAACCTCACCTCCCTGGCTTGATGAGCATGCTGTGACTCTTCTCCAAGTCTGCAGCCAAGACATGCAGTGGAAATGTAAGGTCCAGGAAAATCTCACCTGATAACACCCAAGGTGACAGAAGCTGAAGCCCAGAGGTATTGAGTTTCAAGTGCTCAGGTTTTGAGTGGGGCAAAAAAGGAAAGATGCCAAGGGGTAGTGACATAAGACTGAGAACATCGCACAGTAATAAAGAATGCTGGGACCCAATCAGCTTGGAAAACATTAAGTTAAACAAAATGAAAAACTACGTGAACTTCAAGTCAGAGGCAATGAGCACTAAGCCCTCCATGGAACTGTTACATTTCTAAAAGCCATCTTACTATGGCTTACTTTTGGGGGGAGGCTTCTTGTGAGGCTGAGAGGAAAACATAGGGTGGCAGTTCCAGCTTTTGTTTGAGCTGCGGTCCTCAAGCACAAAACCTTTAGATGACTCAGGGATTGCTGGGTTCTGGCCCCGGAATTCCCAATGTATTAGGCCAGAGCTGGGGCTTGGCGATACCATTTCTAATAAGCGTCAAGAGATACAGACCTGGAACCAAGGACCACATTTCCAGTGAGCTACTACATGAGAACTAGCCACAAGTCAGTCTTCAGCTAGACATGATGAAATTCTAGAGTGATTTTCATTGTACCCTCCAAAGCTTAGGATGAACAAAGGCATCACGAAAGGAAGAAGAGCGGTTAAAAATGAAGTCCCATACACACAGACAATCAGAAGAGAGAGGAATCAGTCACTTCTGTTTGTTGGTGAAGCACACAGTTGATGAGTTGATGACATGAATGGCTATCACAGGATTTATTAGCTGTAATACAAAGAACCACTCTTGGCTCTGTCCAATAGCAACTCTCCTGAGTCACTGCCTATCTGCTGGCTATGAGGGCCAGAGGACAAAGGAGTACAAGCAATGACCAAACTGCAATTCCAGACAAATACCTATGCATCTAGAGGAGCTCCGGGCAGAAGTAAGCAAGAGTTTTGTGAAGCACCCCAGTAAAGTAACACAAGTACTCCCCGTATCACAGTATGAACACACAGTTTGTGCCAGAAACAAGGGTGTTTTAAGGCTTTGGAGGACACCTGTACCCACCTGCTGAACTCAACAGTGTGATGCGCCAGCCAGACACGTCTGCCCCCAGTTCTACTGCTGCACCCTGACCTTCACCATTAGCAACTTCTCCCAAAGCGATGGAGGTCTTATTCTGGTTCAGTCACTGCCAAGGCTGCCCTGACTGCCTATCAGAATCCCTCGTCCTCCCTAGATCTCTGCAGTAGCCAGAAGTCCGAAGGAGAGTCCTAAGGGACAAATGTCCTCAGGCAGAAAACAAATTAAAGCAAATAGAGGACCCAGGCTGAGCTCCAGGAGTTGTGCAGGGCTGCTAGCTCTGATAAGGAAGTGATGAGGGGCAATGTTTCTCTGCAAAGGAGATTTGCTGCAAGAAATGAAAGGAAAAAGCTAGATACTATCCAAACAGTGATCTCTAAAGACTCAAGAGAATTTTGCATCTGTGAAATTATATCAACAGCCCTGGGAGGGAAGCAAACCAATCAGAACTATGTGCCTGGACTTGCAGAGCTGGACAACAGAGTGGACGCAGAAGGAAAGTGGTGCAGCAGAGTGCAGTGGAGAAACACACTTCACACTCAGTGAAGGACAGAGAGAGACACTGAGGGAGAAGAGACGGCACAGCCGACGACTGCGATGCACAAGCCATTCACAAAATTAAGGCTCCCAGAAAAGAGACGGAAGGGATCATTCAGAAGCAATAACTAAAAGTTAATAGTTCATTTATTTCTGAGCAGCTGGAAGACTTCAGTCTTTAGATTCAAGTAAAGAATCCAACACCGATCTACATATTAGAGGGGATCAATATCTAAATATATTATGATGAAGTATATTAAAAATAAAAGAAAAAATGTCAAACCAATTTCATAAAACATGAAGTCTACCAAAGTGAAGCAACCTTCTTAATAATTTTGGAACTCATCTCCATGGAGGTGGGACAACAGACTGGCTAAGGAATACTCTTATATTGAGCTCAACCGAAAAGCTTCAAATGCATTTTTTTTCTCAAATGCAAGAGAGAAACAATTACAGGATACATTTTCAATGAGTACATACACTCATTAAAGAGTCTGCTAATATTTTTCAGTAAAGATATTTTGATTGAATTCCTTGACCTCAAAATTCAGTGAAAACAATGAAAAGAAGGGAAATTAGAAAAACTACTGTCCTCCAAAAATGTTCAGACTTGTCACTAACCAGAGATAGAACACTAGGAAAACATACATTGGCACACACATACATGAAATCATACAACCATAAATCAGTTCAAGGGAGGCTAAAGACTTTAATAGAAAAAAAATCTTAAAAGTTATTCCAAAAGACTATAGGATCATATGCTACTGATCTGAGGTGGGAAGCAACTTTAAAGTAAGACTAAAAAAGGCACAAATTAGAGAAGAAACAATTGAGAAATTTTAAACTATTGATACGTCAAAAGCAATTATCGAATTATAAGGTGAAGATTAGAAAATACATATTACATTCATACTCAGAACCTATAAATAGCTTCAAATTAATAAAAAAGAAAACAATCAGAATAATGAAAATAGGTAAAAGAAACAAACAGGCAACTTATAGAAGAGAAAACCCAAGGGCCAATATGCATAAAGTCATGTTCAATCTTACAAGTAATCAGGGAAATTCACATTAAAACCATAATGAGCTATCATTTCACACCCAGAAGACTGGAAAAATTAAAGTGCCTGAGACTACTGATAAGGATAAGCAGAAGGAAGAACATACGTACCCTACTGGTGGGAGCGTAAATTGGTACAATTGCTTTGGAAAGATCTTTGGAAATGGCTAATAAAGTCAAATATGGATATACTACATAGCTCAAAATTTTGTCTGTAGGTATATACCCTAAACAAATCTTCATACATTTGCATAGGAAGCTATACGCAAGCAAATTCATATGCAGCCATACTTTAATAAAGACAAACTTCAGAGGTGTATGTGGGGGGGGGGTTGTCCATATCCCCACCAAAAGAAAAGTGACAAATAGTTGTTTTCTGAAATAATGTAATCCTATACAACAGTACAAATACAATGAAATAAAATGAAATGAAACAAACAAAAATTCTATCATGGATGACTCTCAGCTATAATGTTGAACATGCAGAGAAAACCTAAGAAAAATGGGGTGACATGATGTAAAGGGAGTCTTAAAATATGCAGCATAAAAACTATATTGTTCAAGGACATGTGCATCTGTACTATTGTAAAATATGAAGATATTCAGCAAGCCGATAAACATGGATTTCAAGATAATAGATACTTCTGCACGTAAGAAGGACAGTATAGTTTGAAAGAATATGCAAAATGTTTCTGTGATCTATTTCCTATTCTGGGCAGTGGAAGACATACTTGACTTTTAAATAATTTTTTATTTTGTTCATAAGATAGATGAACAGAAGGAGATGATAGAATGATGATAGACAATGGATAGGTACATGGATGATAGATTGATAGAGTGATTGATCACTTTTTGTTAAATAACTCAAGGATTTTATTAATTGCCAAATCATCCTTCAAAAACAAGGCGACAAATAATCTCCTGCTTTAGGAATTCAGAGACTAACATATCCATGAATCTCTACTGAAGGGGGAATCAAAAGCCATCTGATGGTAAAACCTGTCCAGCAAGAAGTAAAACTACAGACTTTCTAAAACCACAGCTGTATTCATTTGTACTCTTCCAACAGTACACAAATTGAAAGACTCATTAAGAGAAGATTGGTAAATTAAACATTTTAACATTTAACGAATTATCTTTATGGACAGAAATAAAGTGGAACGACACTGATGCAGCTCTGGAAGCTATGGTGTGCAAACAGGGCAATAAAAGCACACTGTGGGGATGAAACAAAATCTAAAGCGGCTTCAGGGACAGGAGGACAACGCCCCGCCTGGACAGCCTGTGTGCAGTGCAGACTGTGTCCCTGGACTGGACATGCAGCAGGTCTCTGGGGAGCCAAGCGGGAGCTCACAGAGCGCTCGGGCCTGGCTGTGCGGTCACGCACACCGCCACACCTTCCAGAAGGAAAAACACGCCCTACACATACGCAGACCCAAGGGACAATCTTCATCCCATGCAACGAAGGGCTCTCAAAGCCCTTTGCTTACAAACAGCTCAGTCTTTTCAATAATTAGAAGATTCACTAACTAGATATAGTGTACAATTGTAGTTATAATTACTTCCACATATGCTTAATAGGAAGACAGATTTAAAAAAAATTAAAGGCTGATTTAAACTTACCTTTACCTCCTCACTAAGGCAATGGAGATCAAAATATGAGGGACCTTTTAAAAAATCAGTCAACTTGACAAACCCTTAGAATTTAGTGATACTTGATGCCAAGAAAATAGACATTCATGTAGCCAGGCATGGTGGTGCACGCCTTTAATCCCAGCACTCGGGAGGCTGAGGTAGGAGGTGCATTGTGAGTTCGAGGCTGGCTTGGGCTACAACGTGAGCGGAAGGCCAGCCTGAGCTATATAGTGCAACCCTACCTCAAAAAGGTAGGGCTGGGAGTTTGGCTCAGCAGCTTAAGCACCTGTCTGGCAGGCATGAGGCTGTGAGTTTGATCCCCAGTGCCGCAAAAAAAAAAAAAAAAAAATAGAAAATAGACATTCATAACTGCTTGTAAGGAAGTATACATTGGTAGTGCCTATTGGATTTATTATCCCACCAGGAATAATAAGGTATATATGTGTGTTTTCCAGGTATATATGCATGCTCTAGAATTTCTCCTACACTATATGAAGCATGCTAACCAGTACAGGACTAACTGTAAACAGTGTTTGGTGATAGGGAACTGACTGAGTAAACTGTAATAGTGGAAAACTAAGCAACTGTCAAAAAAAAGGAAGCAGAGCTGTATGTGCTGATGTAAGATGCTTCCAAGACAGAAAGTTGGAGGAAAATAAAAAGCAAGGTAGAGCAATGCTTCACTATGGTCCCTTTTTTTTAAATGTAACAACCAAAAAAAAAAAAAAAGTCACACACAGAAAATATCTATAGGCCCACTGTAAGTAAGATATTTCACAGAACAATTTTTTTTTCTGGAAATAACCTATGCACAAACTACAGTATTAACATTTTCTTTTATTTGGAGAGAGGGGCTAGGAAGAAAGGAGGGAGATGTAACCTTTGATTTTTATTACTTTGCATACTGTTTGAATGTTTCTAAGCATTGTACAGGTGCTGTGTTTATTTTTGCAGTTACCTATAGAGTCTACCTGAGATTGTGAAGTAGGGTCATGGACCACTGAAAAAAATTTTTCTTCCTTGGGCTTGTTGATACGAGAAAAACTTAACTAAGTCATTTTATAAGAAGAAGCATAAGGTCCAGGAAGAGAAAAGGGCCACTTTTCCCTGTGTAAATGACAAGACATTTATCAAACACAGATGCTAATACCCACCGCCAGGAGGGCAGTGAGGATTAAACGTGATGAGGTGTACCAAGTGCTTCCTCTTGTGCTCAGCACCGGTAAGCCCTCAATAAACGGGAACTGCTCGCAGTCTTTCCTCTCTCCCATTCAAGGAGCTCCCCAGGGTGCTCTCACTCTGCATGTGCCCCAAGCTGACCTCAGGCAGGAAAGTGTCAGAAGGAGCTGCGGAGTCCCGGCTTTAGGATCTGGCCTGAGGGCTCCTCCCAGCTCTCCAGAACCCTTAACTTGGTCCTACAGGGAGGAGGGCAGGGCCAGTCTGGAGACGGGTGTTCTCCACGCAGTCACTTTTCAGCCAGCAAATAAAGCAGTGTTGAAGCCTGCGCCACCAAGGTAAACTGAGCCAGGATCCCGCTAACTCCTAACCTGAACTGACAAAGATTATTTATTACTTTAAAAATCTCTAGAAAGTTGCTACTAAAAATGTGTTGTTTTATATGACAATCCCTGTGAAGCCTACCTTTCAGTGCCTGTAAAGTTAGGAGAGCTACTGGAAAAACTCTGGAAAATCCCCAGAAGTTTTCCTTTGGGGTCTTCACTTTGCCCAGGTTGGGGCCCAGGGAGACAAAGGGAGGCATCACTGGGTGCCAGTCCACCTGCTGAAGGCAATTCGTCCACAGCTGTGAGGGTTCTGGATGAGCAACCCTGGACTGCTACAGTGGCTTGGGAATCATCTTGCTCAGTTCTCACTGGACAAAGGAAGAAGCATAAACCCAGACAGGTTTGTAGGGGCATTCTCACGACCACATGGCAGACAGTTTTGGACTCTGATTTCACTGACTTCCAGGGTGGTACTATTTATCCTATCACTCAGCCGTCAGAAAGTAGGTCTCATCGGATGCAGAAGAATGACGGGCTGAGGCAGAGTTGGAGCAGGCACCATGAACCTAGGATATAGCTTGGTAACTTGCCCATGTGGGGACAATTCTGTAGAAAGTAATTCATAAACAAGCCCCTTTCAAATAAATGTCCCCAGGATC